>CATIWF010007819.1:0-80885 GCA_949630135.1 Balakata baccata | reverse complement strand
CAATTTGGAGGTGCATACCATATAGAGGACATGGATCACAGGTCACCGGCCAAGCCTCACCAATCTCTCTCCTTGCATTGCACATATGTATAGGAACATGACATTTGTAATTTGGGTTGTCTATCCGCATATGTATAAATTAGTAAATAGGTAATAGTGTGTAAATGTGTATTTGGCTTTAACTTTACTAACTAAAATAATTGAACATAGTGTCTGAATTGTAAAAATATGCGATATATTAGGTTTATAATCAGGATGTGATGCTTAGCTGAGCTGTCAAATGTTGCAAAGTGATAATGTTATATGATTCAAAAAAAAAAATTATCCCTCATTATAAACAGGATTATATCTTATTTTATGCAATATATGATACTATGATATAAGTATAAGTGATATTCATAGGTATAAGGTGTTACATGTACAATTACCCAACTTCACCTCCAATACTCATTGACCTTGGCGCAAATCCAATAAATCAATCATATTGGTTAAGTCTAACCCATTAATCATGAAATCTAATTTCAATGGTTTGAACATATTCTTATAATGTGAGCTTGAGGCAACTCAACAATACTAACTTTAGAAGAACTTTGGTTCTCCCCATATTAATAGAAGGTGTAAGACATAATTGTTTATTTATCGAGGGATTTTGTTAATTTAGTCTCATCATGTTATTATTGCATGCTTTTATATATCATACATTCATCAAATTGATATATAAAGATAGTTACATTAACTATATGGCATGATTATGGACATACTAAAGTCAATCTCTTGAGCCAAAGAGAGATTGACTAAATCTTACATAGGTATATGCATGAATTGTAACCCAAAAATAGAAATCAAATTTCTACTTCTAAGTCTTCTTGTCTATGGCACTATCTCTCTTGCTTCCTACTCCTTTACATCTCCATTTGATTCTAATCCTATGTAATCTAATTACATATTTTAAAAATAGAAAACCTCAATTTACATTTGAGAGGAGTAAGATGAGAAAAGAAATACATGAGAAAGAAGAGAAAGGTAGGGACACGCAGACCCTATTTACCATAAAACAAAATTCATGCATGCTCAATCACATTGGCCCTAAGTCTATAATCATCCATTATGTCTTTCCATACACCCCTGGCATGCATTCTCTAATGCATAAAATTAAAATAAAATAGGTAGTGATAATTTTAGATTGCAAATTTGAAAGTTAATTCGACACTTGAACCGAAATTGCCTACTTTTATTGTTTCGGTCAATTTAATTTTGTATATCATTTTAATGTGGAATTTAATCATTAATTAAATTAAATTTTATATTTCCAGAATTAATTCAAAATTGAATTCACCTTAAAATTAAATTATTATGATGTCAAAAATTAAATGATTTAATTTTAATATACATGTCACTTTCTAGTCATACTAGATATGTCATTTACTCAATTTAAATTAATTCAAAATTACTAGGTATCAGTAATAACAGGTTTTATTATGGGACAGCTCATGATGTTCATATCGATCTATTATAGATCTCTGCATCTAGCATTGGGTAGACCTCATACAATAACTGTCCTAGCTCTACCCTATCTTTTGTTTCATTTCTTCTAGAACAATCACAAACACTTTCTTGATTATGGATCTACTACCAAAAATTCAATGCGTAATCTTAGCATTCAATATTTTTTCCTAAATAATCTCATTTTTCAATTATTCAACCATTTCGTTTTACCAAGTGATTAGTCAACATTTATATGTTTCGATGCAACAACAAGTAGTTTTGTTGGTTGGTTAATTGGTCACATTTTATTCATGAAAAGGGTAGGATTTCCCAAAATTTCTAGAATCTGAAATCATCATTCTAAACATCTTTAGTTTAGCTCAAGTCCATCAAAATAATTCTGGCACAAGCCAAAATCATCAAGACAAACGAAACAACATATAAGATCCTTAAAATGACCCATTTACAATGTAAAATTAATTTGAAAATTTAAATTTGAGCAAATTAATTTTGGCATGCATCTAACATCAAAATAACATATTTTTAATCGCATAAAAATTATTTAAGGTGCCGATAACGAAATATTTACATACAAAAAATCAAACAAAACAGTCCTGACGGGTATTCTAAAATAGACATGTTTAAGTGTTTGTTTGAAAAATTAATTAAAACAATTTTTAATTAATTGTTGGACAATTACAAAGGCTTAAAAACATTCTCAATATGTCTAAATAATTTTTCTATAATCAAATTACAAGAAAAATATAAACAACCCCAATAATTAAGCTAAACAATATCACATGTTCATCAACTATGCAATTTTTAGCAATTTTGTAATAAATTCGAAATTAATTATTTGAATCATATTCAAACCATTTTTCAATTAACATGATATTCTCAATCATCTCATGATCAGATCTTAAAAATAAAAATATGTAAAACAAATTTTATAAATTAATTTCAATTTTACAAACTAAAAGATCCAAAATCGTCAAAATTGTGCAATCAATTGCACCTTAAATTAAATTTAATTTTAATGGGCACAAGAGGAATCTGATACCCATGTTGGGTTTTGAACATGTATCTCATTTACAAAGTAGCAGAGGAAAAAAAATATAAAAACTCGAATCAAAGCATTCTACTTGTGCCAATTAAAACTAATTTAATAAAGGAAAATTCAGAAATTATACATTTATAATTTCTTGATATTTCTTCAACTTTTCACCTAGTTCGGTTGTAGCAAACCACAACAATCCAATTTTGGATTATCTCTAATAATATCCACTCGAAGATGAGAGGATGAAACCATTAGAGAGATAGCTTGAACAAACCTCAAAGTGCTAGCAATGAGTATGTTCCTTTGAGAGAAAAAATTAAACTCTTTAATTTTTCTTGTTGTCCCCAAAATTTTTTCTTCTTCCAAAAATTTTTCTTGTCTATTTTCTATCTTTTGAGGTCTTTTAGATCCAAAAGAAAATTAGATTCATAGATTAAAATTGAAAAGAGGAGAAAATAAAGAGTTGTTGGGGCTAAGGGCCATCAAGGCCATTTAAATGGCCAATTGCGAGCTTGCATGGGAAACCTATAATGCTTATATGTACCACTAAGCTAGACATAGCTTAGCATAAGTTTCTCTCACGTAGGAATTGGAGCTGTAGATAGTAAATTTGATCAAGTACAAATCTCAGCCTATAACAAAAGAGGCACATAAGACCTAGCTAGAGAGTTGGTTACTTATTACTTTTATTTTGATTTTAATCATGCATCTAGGTAGTTGACTCGTTTTGTATATGTATTAAGAATATGTCTAATAGTTGGAAATATTTGATATGTGAATATAATTATAAAGAGTTGATATGTATATAAATATGTTAATTGATACTGTGGAAAAAAATATGCTAAATCTAATATAAAAATAGGTAATTAAATTATTAATTGAAAAGGAAATAAATTCGGACAGGTTTATTTAATTAGTTAGGTTACATGATATTCCACTTATATAATGGGATTGTTCATATTATATAGGCGAGGTGTCACAAGTCTTGACCTGGAGGTTGAGCAAATGGATGTCAAAATTGCCTTCCTACATGGTGATTTGGAAGGAGATATAGATGGAGCAACCAAAGGGATTCAAACAAAAAGGAAAAGAGGACTATGTTTGCAAATTGAAAAAAAGTCTCTACAATTTGAAGCAGGCACCAAGACAATGGTACAAGAAGTTTGAGTTCGTTATAGGGGAGCAAGGCTACTTTAGACCATTGTGTTTGTGCAGAAATCCTCTGATGAAGATTTCATTATTCTTTTTGCTTTATACGGATGACATGCCAATTATTGGCCGGAATGTTTCCATAATTGATGGCTTGAAAATGCAATTGAGCAAGTCTTTTGCTATGAAAAACTTAGGGCTAGCAAAGTAGATTCTTGTCATGAAGATTATTAAAGATAGAAGCACCACGAAGTTATTGTTGTCACAGGCGAAGTACATTGAGAATGTACTTTAGAGGTTCAACATGGACAAATCTAAAGCGGTTAGTTATCCTCTTGCTAATCACTTTAAGTTGAGTTTCAAATAATGCCCTTCCATAGATGAAGAGAAGGAAGAGATGAACAAGGCTCCATATTGTAACACCTGCTAAATAGGGCTTAGTTGTAGCATATGAGTAAATGACATATGAAGGGCATTTTGGTAATTAAGAATATGAATTTATATATATATAAGTGAATTAGTTTTGGAAACATATGAGAGGTGTATTGGAGGTATATCAGGGTTTACATGAGGTATATGAGGGGTATATGGTTTGATTTGGGGCTTGGGCTTTGAAAGGAATTGAAATAACAAAAAAATGTGAGAAAAGAAGGATTCATGTAACATCCACTAATTAGGGCATAGTTATAAAACTTGTGTGAGCGATAAATATAGAAAGCACCCAAAAAAATTAAAATTATTAGAAATAAAATTGAATTAATGACTAAATTAGAAATTAAAATAAATTTAATTTTTAATATATTTAATTTGATTAAATAAGACTATATGATTAAATTGTACTTTAGTAAAGACTAGTGGGACTAAATATAGGTAAAAACGTAGAAATAATAATAGTAGATAAAAAGAAATAAATAAAACTCATCTGAAAAGAAAAAAATAAATAAAAAATTTATGCAAACTTGGAAAGTCGATTAACAGGGGGGGCTAGTCAAATTGGCTATAAAAATCTCAATGTTCTACATTTTTCTCTCACCCTCCTCTCCACTCTTCTTTTTCTCCCACATACCATATCAAAATCTTCATCTCTCCTTCAAGATTTGAAGCAAAAATCACTACAAAATAATTGATTTTTGGTAAGTTATTCTTCTCTCCATTGTTAGTGTGTTGTTAGAGCTGTTAGGGTTGTGTTATGACAGTATGTTGTGTCCCGATTTTGATAGCAATAATAACTCATTTTGAAGAAGTGTTAAATATGAAAATTGTAGATTTATATCTGAAATTTATGGATATATAAATAATTTTCAAAATTTGGTCTATAGAAAGAGATATTTGAAATTTGTTGAAACTGGTTTCTAGAAAAGTATCAATGGGATACCCTACTGTATGGGCTTGTTTCGATCATTTTAGAGGTTGAATTAAAGAAAACTTAAAACATAAAAATTGTATCTCTATGTGTTTTCTATTGTTCACAAAATTTCGTGTAAATCCCGCTTCTTAGGCTGAGTTATAGTGAAATTAATTACGGTTGTTCCTTGAGTGAACTGTTTCCTTATGCTTGTGTAGCCTTAGCAATTTCGTACCCAATTTTGAACTCTTTAAAGACTAAATTGGGCAAATATATAAATATGAAATGTTAGGAAAATGTCTTAGGTATATTCTGGTGGAATTTTTAGCTTAAATGATTTTGTATTTGGTGAGTTATGACTATGAGAATAGATATTGGTCAGTAGTTCTCCTGTGTTGGACCAGTTACATTATCACTATCAATTGAGGACCTTAGAGGCTAAATTGATAAAAGTGATATATGAAAAATGTTTCAAATTATCTCATCTAAGTTTTTACAAAGTTTCATAATATTACAATCTACACATTAAAAAATATGAATTTTTAAAATTTATATCTCAAAACTGCCTAAAGACATGAGATATGACAAACTTTGGAATTGCACAAAAAATAGTGTAATACTTGAAAAATTATGAAATTTTAATATGTTATATTATTATTTGTTAATTTTAATTATCAACAAAAATCACCTAAATTGGATAAGTATAAAAAAAGTTATAGGATCAAAAATCCTTTAAGGTCATATTGCCACTTAGAATAAATTTTAGTTATTTATTTAAACTAAATTAAGAATAAGTATTTTAATAATGTATTAATCAATTATATGTTCAAATTAGGCTCTAAACAAGAAGAACAACAACAAAAGTGAACGAGCTTCAAATTATAGATTTTGTATTCGGAAAGGCACTATTGAGGTGCGTACATATATGCATTTTTGTTAACCCAAATGCATGCTTGTGTGTGCATAATTCATGTTTTAAAAATGATGAAATTATATGTTATAGCATGATTGGTATCAAAGAAATATTAGTAATTATGATGATATAATGAAAATTTACTAGCTTTGATATTATAAGAAATTAATTTAAACTATATTGAATTATTTTAATTAACAAATTATGATAAAATATCCTGATATTATATGATTTTTAACTAATTGTTGAATTTGTGATTTTGTCAAAATAAAATGAATATCGATTATGGAAAATAACGATACAATAAAAAATAATTAATTAATGATTTTAATTGCTCATTTCTCTACCTGAGGACTAGCTTACATATATGCATTTTTGTTTACCCAAATGCATGCTTGTATGTGCATAATTCATGTTTTAAAATGATGAAATTATATGTTATGGCATAATTGGCAGCAAAGAAATATTAGTAATTATGATGATATAATGAAAATTTAATAGCTTTGATATTATGATAAATTAATTTAAAGTATGATGAATTGTTTTAATTAGCAAATTATGATAAAATATCTTGATATTATATTATTTTTAATTAATTGTTGAATTTGTGATTTTATCAAAATAAAATGAATATCGATAATGGAAAATAATAATACAATGAAAAATAAATAATTAATGATTTTAATTATCCATTTCTCTACCTGATGACTAGATTAGGATATATAATACACCATTAAGGGAATTACGGTACTAGTATTAATACAATTTAGGATAAGGGGGTTTTAGCTTCGCGAGCACCTCTTATCCTAGTTAGACATGGTTGTAGATATATTCAGTCAAGGTGGCTAAAGCTCTGCGAGCGCCCCTACTTTATTTCCCCATATCTAGACAGTCCGAGAACGAAACTTGGGCTATCTAAATTATTAGTTAATAAATAATTAAAAGAAATATGATAACTAGATTCATTTAGTTACAAATTAAAGTTTGAAATAATTAAATAAATTAATTGGATTTTGATTAAGTGAAATGGTATGTTATAAGTTGATGTAAGTAATTTAGATGAATAAAATTTAAAAATTGAATATGTGCAAGTTATTAAATTCCATGATAAGTTCACAAATTTATAAGCTTATATTTTATACATATGTATGTGTTATAATTCATTTAATATATGCATGTGTGTGATTGTCTAGGAAACTTGAATGCTTATATGTACCACTAAGCTAGAGATAGTCTAACGTAGGTTTTCCTCACACAGGAACTGAAACTTGTAGATTGTAGAAATTAAGCTGATCAAGAAGAAGTCCAAGCTCATATCAGAAAAGGCACAGAAGACCTAGCTAAAGGGTTGATTACTTATTACTTTTGTTTTGATTTTAATCATGCATCTGAGTAGTTAATTTGTTTTGTATATGTATTAAGAATATGTTTAACAGTTAAAAAATACTTGATATGTGAATATAATTATAAAGAGTTGATATGTATATAAGTATGTTAATAGATAGTGTGGGAAAAAAATGCTAAATCTATTATAAAAATAGTTAGTTAAATTATTAATTAAAAAGGAAATAAATTCAGACAGGTTTATTTAATCAGTTAAGTTATGTGACATTCTACTTATATGATGAGATTGTTCTTATTATATAGGTGGGGTGTCACAATTCAGGCCCCTTGACAGAAGTTGTCATGGCCATGAACATCGTGTTCATGGCCAATTGGGGCAGATTAGGTCACGGCCAAGCACAAAAAGTTTCACGGCCATGAACCTGGCTGTGAATGGTCTAGTATAAATGGGTTTCCATCCCGTTTTAATCATTTTAGTGGAGTATTCAAAGCCCCAAAACTCTAGGCACACTCCCAAACCTCTGAGATTCACCTCCCACATGACTTTTAATGGTTCCTAAGCCTTCAAAACATAAGATCTACCACTCAAGAGCAAGATTCAAACATTAATTTGGGAGATTTACTAAGGAAAAAGATGAAGTTTGAGAGAGAAAGTGTGGAGTTTGAGGGAACTAAGGTCTTCCACCAAATTAATCTTGATTCTTTCTTTCTTTGGGTAAGATTTCATGTTTCCCCTTATCTTTTAATAATTTTGTGGTTGATTGATGTCATTTAACCAAATTGGGTAAAAACTCATTTGTAAATGGGCAAGTTTGATGTAAGAGCATACGTATTCTTTAGAGGAAACTCTCCTTAAAGCTAGATTGAGTTGATTTATATGTTTTTAGACGGATTTAAGTAAGAAAGAACTTGGCTTGATGGTGTTTGAGTTAGGGTTTGGAGTATGTGGCTTTATGTAGCTATATATGTTAATATATAGCTTGAGTTAATGAGAAATAGTTGTGATTATGTATAAGAGCTGCCTTTGGAAGGTGGAATCACCCACCAAGGAAGCTAAGCAAGCTTAAAGCTTAGATTTTGAGTTAGCTCCATAGAAGGTAAGTACACATATGCATCCTTAACTTGTTGACTGACATAAAAATGTAATAAATGGCATGCTAAATGGAAATAATTGGTAACTAAGATGGATAGATATATATATATATATAATAGACTAATTAAGTTAAAGAGCTATAAATGATATATGAAGAAAGAAATTAAAGTTAAGGTTGCTTAAATAGTATAAAGCTTGGATTTTGAGTTAGCTCAGTAGAAGGTAAGTACACATATGCATCTTTAACTTGTTGACTGACATAAAAATGCAATAGATGGCATGCTAAATGGAAATAATTGGTAACTAAGGTGGTAATAAATATAAATAAATATATATATATATATAAATATATAAATATATATATATATAATAGACTAATTAAGTTAAAGAGCTATAAATGATATATGAAGAAAGAAAATAAAGTTAAGGTTGCTTAAATAGTGTGGTTTTTGTATTAATGAGAATAGAGTTATATAGGAATTACATAAGAAATGGCCCTTGAACTTGTGTAAGTTATATTAATTAAATAAATGATAAAAATATGACATAGCATTTCAAGCATAAAAGTTATCAATGGCAAGATATGTATAATGAAATAAAGGAAACATGGAACTTGAGTTCATTAATATGACCATTAGAAGTTAGTAATGATATTTACGCATGTATATTGTGGGGCCACTAACCCAATTGTTTGTAAACTAGGCATATTAAGAATTGGTAGTTAATAGTGCACAAGTTCTATAAAAGCACTTAAAGTGTATGGAGAATGGCATAAAATTACTTGAGAATTATAGATTGTTAAGTTGGAAATATATGTGGAAATTTTATCAATGATGTTGATATATATATATATAAGTGCTACACTTGATTAGCCTTAGTGCTTTGCTTGATATATTGTGAACTTTGATATTTAATATAAAAGATGCAAGCTTGCATGACTAGAGCATATTATTAGTCATGTGTAATGGGCAAATGCATGAATAATATAGGCATGTTTTAACATGATGTTATATAACACGAATACATGATTATGGATTTAAATATGTTAGAGTATGTGATTATATGTTATACATATGGATTGAGGCATATGAGAATATGATGAAAGTAAAAAAGGAATATGGTATTAAATGCTCATTTCTCTACCTTAGGACTACTTAAGGATAGATGGTGCACCATAAAAGGGATAAGCGATACGTATCGATGAGCCTATGAGTGAGGGCAATGTAGCTTAAGCTCAAAGAGTGCCTCTGCTTCTAGTACTCTTAGATATATGATATTATACTTAGCCAAGTTGTTAAGCTCGAAGAGCCTTCTTGACTTGAGATTTAGGTGAGTAGGGTGGCTTAAACTTGAGTCTAGCGCTCCTACTTCACACCCCGTATTCAGCCGGTTCGGAAATAAGGCTTGAGTTATTTAGATACTAATGAGAACTTGGGCTACCTAATCAAAAAGAAAGTGGAACATGGGAATTTATTAACAGCACGAATAACATGGTGAAAAACGAGATGTTATGTAATGAAGTGCAAAGTAACATGATAATAAAAATTATGAGAGTTTGAATGCATCTTGAATTCACATATACTTTATATGCGATGAATAGTAAAATATGAGTAAAATGTGTAAATAACATATGAGAAGGACCGATGATCAACTCTTTTACTAATCTTAAATTAAAAGAGCTTAAGTGTAGGGGTCTAACACCCTTTTATAATTGATATACGCTCAAGCCTTCGAGAGGTCAATGTGTTGATTGGTAAATAGAAAATAAAAGAACTGTTGAACGATTAATATTAGGATAATTATCCCAAGGTTGATATATGCATGATGTTAAAATATTAGGATATTAAATAAAGGAAAATACATGTAGTGCATGAATTAGATAAGCATGTGTGTATATGACATTGATTAGATATGTAATATATGCATAAGTATTGTATGCCTTAACATTGTTATGAATATGATTTTGTCAAAAATTTTACATGCCATAAATTATATGATTACATGTTAGATTTAATATGTATATGTGTCTTACTAAGTTATGAGTAGCTTAGTGTATTTTCATATACACGCAGATCATGGAGCCAATATATAGTTGAGGTAGCAATTGATAGCGGAGATGCCCAAGCCCATGTAGAGAGCATGCCATGTAGACCATATCAAAGCCAGACATTTTTCATGCATGCATTTATTTATTGCATTCATAAAGGAGTTGTGATTAATTATTTTGTTATCTTGTAATCATGTAATATGATGTAAAGTAACAAGAAAAAGAAAAGAATTGTAAAGGGAAAAGAAAGGTTATGTCTCAACTAGACATAGTTGAGATACATGACTTCTGGAGCTAGATGGCCTAATCTAGAATATGGAATGTGATTAAATAGGTAAACATGAGCCAGTGATAGTTAGTACAGAGTATATTCGATAAGTTAGACAAGCAAGTCTAATTGAATATACATACATTAGAGTATGATAAGGATTTATATAGAAAAATATTAAAATTTGGATAGGTTCTAGCTACCCAGTCTATAACACTTTATATGTATTATGATACATATTCCTAATATACGGGTGTTACACGGGTGTTACACATATACTTCAGCAGTTGGAAGTTTGATATATGACATGGTATGCACATAGCTGAATATCACTCATGCAATTGGAGTTGTGAGCAGATTCCTTTCAAATCCTAAAAAGAAGCATTGGGATGCAATAAAGTAGATTTTCAAGTATCTTGGGATATTTCCAAAATATGTCTACGTTTTACAGATACCAAACTTGTAATAGTTGGATACACAGATATGGATGGCAATGTAGACTTGCGAAAGTCTACTTCAGGTTACCTGATCACTTTTGCATGAGGAGTTATGTCATGGCAATCAAACCACAAAAGTGTATTGCAATCACTACAAAAAATATTAAAAATAGCTACCATATTTGTGGTCGCTAAAGGCTTTAGCGATCACACAGCTACCACACTTTGTGATAGCAAAAATGATGGTCGCAGATTGTATTAGCGACCACATTTGCAATGTGGACACTACTTTATGGTCACTAATAACTACCACAACTCTATGGATGCTATTAGTAACAACATATTATGGTCGCTAAATGGTCTCATGTGGTCTCTAATTGAACATGAAAAAGACCAAAACGGGCATGCATTAGCGACCAGAGAATCGTGCTCGCTAAATGTAGCGATAACTTTTGTGGTCGCTAAACATGTATATATTGCTTCTGCTCTCTAAATTTTAGCAACCATATCTATGGTCGCTAAATGTAATATATTTTTAATTTAATTTATATAATTCATATAGTTTATATTTTTTATTTAATGTATTTTAATTTAATTACATTTATTTTTCATTTAATATTTAATATTATTTGTTATATTAATTTTTTTATATTAAATTATATAAATATTAATAGTACAAGAGCAATAAATTTTTTAAATTTTTTAGAAAAACTCATAAATTTTAACTAAATATAATAAATATTAATAGTATTTAAAAATTTAATACTTCAGTCTTTGTAACAATATTTTTGAAATAATAATAAAAGAAAAGGAAAATAGAGTCAAGATGGAGGTGGGAGCGGCTGACGAAGCTAACAACTACTAGATGCACTGCTTTGAGAAGCAAGTCGGTCAACACATTCCAGCAGTTGGCACATTCTCTCCTCCCAATCCTGACGAGCATTTTGGAATTCTGCTACAATCTAAAATTGTTTAAATCTAATATTTCTAAAGCATGTAAATAGACATTTTAAATTGTGCAAATTTGCAGTAGTTATATTGTTTTTTATTAACAATTCACATTCTAATTTAATAAATATATTTATCATATTTAAAATTATATAGACCTACTGAAATTTCAATAGAACTTCCCCTATAGATAGGCAATTTCCACTTTTTTAATTCATTCACCTGTCAGTTTTTTAAATAAATTAATTACATATCAACAAATAAAACACATGCAAATTATGCCCTAAAAATATTCTAACACTCAATTCCACAAGATATAAATAAACACTCTCAATGTCATCCTTATTACTCCTATAGTTCGCCAATTTCAACAACATATCCATAACACTTCAAATATATCTAACATTAAGTTTAAATAATATATGAAGAAGTATGAATACTTACCTTATGTAATTTCATTCACATCACAAGCATATGCACAATCAAGAATACAAGTACATCTTCTGCTTAACAACTAACTATTGTTTAGAACAAATATAGTAAGCAACAATGATTGTGCAAACACCAAATAACGAAAATATATAGCTATGCTATATATGAGCAAGTTTCAGTATATATAGCACTTTATTGTACCCAAAAGAAAAATTGTATTCCCCAAAGTTATTAATATACTTTAGTCCATTTACCTGTTGCACATAGAAGGCAACCTCAAAGAGCACGCCAAGCCTTACTAGAATTTCGCTTGAAAAAGTAATAGATGTGAACAGGATTAAATGTCTTCAAAACACTGCTGTCATAATTAATAAGGTTATATAAATCACTATGCTCGCAAGAGAACAAAACCAAATGAATAAAGCAGGACTCAGGCCAAGGCCCACTTGTTCCAAACTTTTGTTCACTGAACAAAAGTACAAGAAAGCCAACTGAAATCATCACCACTAGTGAATTAATTAATAAGAACTACTATTCCATTTGTTTTAATATCATCCAAAACTCAAAAATATAAATAAAGCACAATGTAAATATGGAAAGTTTATAATTTTCATTCATATAATAAAGCACAATTTAATATTAGAATGATAATCAACTACAATCAGAAGCAAGATATCAATCATATTAATCAACAAAATAATATGATCCATCAACAAATCTGACAAAGTACAAGCCGATGGCAAAATTGTCAAACGCTCTTTAATCATTAGTACCATAGTACAAACTGATGGCAAAATTGTCAAGCACTCTTTGATCATTAGTGCCAGAGTCAACACAGATTTGAGTTGGTCATAAGTGGATAAGAGTAACCATGGAACCATTAAAACATCTCAAGAAACACAAATAAGCAAAATGAGTTATGGAAATGACCTTAGCACAAGTTTCACATCCAATGTTCATAAGAGGTGCCCCTTTCAAGGAAAATGATAATATTTGAGTGTCATATTCTAATCATTTTATATACTGCACAAGTTTAAATTCATATGTATGATGTTTGTTTGTAGACACCCAAAGGTTTCATCAAATCTTAGTGGACAAAAGTTTTTAATTCAAAGTGATTCTATCTAATATAAATATTGCAACGGAAAACTAAGAGATGTATGAAGTGAGACAGAAAACTAAAAGACTTTCATGAAAACTAAAAGACTAGCGTTTTCTGCATGACCTTTGTAGAACACCTCCCTCTTTATCTAACAGGCATTCTATAAGTGCACCCAGATTATGGCGGTATCTCCTCACTTATCCTACATCTGATTCTTATGGAGAGGTTACCTCAGAGAGTTGGATTGCAAAAACTAAATTTATCTCATAGAGGCAGAAGAAAGCCCTGGGAAAACAGAAACGTTTTATTTGTAGTACCTTAAATTCCATTCCCATTAGAACATTTTGTAATTTAGGGACCACATCATAAGAGATGATGTTGAATAGACCATCCAGATGAACACCATTCTTTGTATTTGATGAAACTAATGTAAATCCACCTCTATTTGATCCACTCCATTGCGATAAAACAACCTATTATTTCACTTGTTAGGAAAAAAAAGCAGAGAAGCAAGCAGTTATTTAGTTGGGGGGGGGGGGGGGGGGGTGGTGGTGTTGACGACCAAGGAAAAGAAAGAAAAAAAGAGCAAGGCTTGAGGAAATTAAACCATGTTCTATTTCCAACTATGGAAAGCATAAATATAAGAAGTTAATAGGGATAAGAGAAAACACAAAGTATATCAGATGAAGGAATATTCAGCCATTGTTGAATCATCTGCGAGAAAGCAGAACTGTGCAGCTTTTTTAATAGAAGAAAAATGCTTTCTCATGCAGTGATAGCAATGGCCTGGAAAACCATGACAAAATCCATTTTCACTTATGGATTAATATTGAATTTAAAAAAACCGAAAGAAGAAAAAGAGAGAGAGAGAGAGAGAGATAATTTGACATCTAAAAGACTTTTGATTCACATATCTTTTTGTATGAAATGAATCTTGCCACTCCAAAAATAGATAACATTTTCCATCTTTTAGGGGATCATTATTCAGAAAACAAAGACTAAGAGAGCTGAACCTGCTGGTTAGCTTTAAATAGAAGCACAAAAGAAGGCTTGTGAAATATAGAAAACAAAATCATTATGCATATCTACCTGTAATCCCATTGGAACAACAAGTACACAGCAGAATCAAAAAGCTTTAAAACAACCTATGAAGCTTAGTGAACATTTTATGGATGAAATCATGGGCAGGCAAAAGACAAAAGCTGATCAATTTAATCCTCAATCAACATATTTAAAAAATACAAGGGCTGTTCATCAGGCAAGGCAGTAGCTGTCAACCACCTTGACCACCAAAATCATCATACAGATCATATAATCTAGCAATCTGGCAAGCATCCATCTTAGATGAAGTTATTAACAAGATAATTTCTATAATTTAGCTTTCGACATAAAATATTAAGGGAAAAAAAGAAGAAATTAAGTAAATTATAAATTGCCTGCAAAGTCTTTCCTAGTCCCATTTCATCTACTACGAGAGCACGCCCTCCATGCTGCAACACAAACCTGAGGAGGACGATGAGAAAAATTAAACGGAAAACACAAAATTAGTGACGTAGATTCACAGACAACCATAATCTATCTGTAAGCAAATATATAAACTAGTTTTGCCTTTTTCAAAGGGGAACAATACTAATACATATATCTCTTACAAAATTGGTAATAAAAAGAAAATTTCAAATATAAAAAGGAGAATACATACCTAACACCATCCCTCTGAAAAGGCAGAAGCTTTGAGTCAATGTAACTGGGTAACCTGTCATGCCAGTCTTGCAGAGGGAAAAAAAGTGTTTGAAGGCAAAAACAAAAAGAAAGAAGGTTAAAATATGCATACAAAAACACATACATATATGGTTTGAGTAAATTAAGGTGAATATGTGCATAGCAATAACAAGAGAAGCCTCAAAAATTCAGTTTTTTCACCTATTTATAGGATTTAAAGATTTTCTCCTACCACCTTTGAATCATCATAAACCCAAACACAACCATTTAAAGAGCTATAAAAAATTCAGCACTAATATTTACAAGCAGTCAGATTTTCATATTCAAAATAGTGTAAAAGCTTCAAAACTATCATCAAATGCCACTTGCAAATACATCTCACAAACTCCATTATACCAACTTATGGCCTAATTTTATTCTGAAATTTAAATACTTAGCATTTACCTTGAAGATCAGGAACAGCAGAACCAGCAGCAATTGCATTTTGAACCAAGGGATCTAAGTTTTCTACCTTGAAAGATTATAACACATGATGTACATACGTCACAAGACAATGTCAAAAAAACAAGTTATAGACCAACAAATAAGACAACATGAATAATATTACTGGTTAAGCAGGAACCTTTAAAAATATTACAAAAAATTAGAAAGTTTTCCAGTAGCAGATACTTGGAGAGATGCAACTCAATTTTATTGGTTCAACATAGCACAGTTGCAGTGGCCCAACTAAGATCATAAGAGCAGGAACAAAGAGGAATGGACGAAGAACAGATCAAACTATAACCTCAATGTTAAAACTAGACGTATCATTCAAAATTTTTTATGCTGATGACAAAAAAGAAATAGGGAAAATCCATAATCTACAAGTTCAACAGTAACCAATAAAGATAAGGCAGCATTTTTATATCAATTCAAGAGGGATATGCAGATAACCACCAAAAATATGTAAAGTAGCTAATACAACCACAGAAAAAACCTTTCTTTTGCATTCCAAGTGGCTTTAGGGACCTTGCGGATAGGCGCTACTATCACCTAGTGAAAGACACATAACGAGAGAGAAAATAATATAGTTTCAGAAATGACTCAAATAGACAAGGGCATGCGATAAAAAGAAGGTATTACCGGGTCATAAGAAAATTTAAGAGCAATATTGCCACTGGAATGAAGAATAAATTTGAGAGAGCTAAGGAAGCATGTAAAATGAGAATTCAATTCTCTTACAATTTGCATATTGTGCAAAGATTCAAAGCTTTCCCAAGCAGTTAAAACAAGTGCCAGTTGAAAGTCTTTATCCACAAATTCAAACACATCCAAAGGCCAAGAATCTCAAAATTTACCCACAAATTCAATAGTTCAATAGAAAGAATGCATTTAAAGCTAAATGCTAGCCTACAGCTAAAATAAAGCCAAACAATCTCACAAAAGACCAAATCAGAAGTAAATCCAAGCTCACCCATAAAAATAACAATGACCGCGAAAGGGAAAAAGAAGAAAAAAAAAAAGACTTATGACCTGCAAATAATTAGCAATAGCCTCTACAGTGGCTGTTTTATTGATCCCAACCTCATAGCTCCTAAGAATAAATTTTTCCTTGTAAGAAAAACCATCCTCCGTCAAACTCCCTAAGCGGAAGCGATCGGCCAAGGTTTCGGCCCAGAATCTAGCCCACTGGTTCCACCATCGGAGACAATGGACTGAAGAGAAGAATTTTTAGCAACAGGGAAGCAGAAAACGGTGACATTTGGGCTGCGAATTTTGAAAAGGGAACGATGATGGGGATGGCTAAGGAATCTACATTGGGCAGCAAGAGCATGAATTTGGTTCGTAGCGTTAAACGGTACCTTCATGTTCAACATCTCCATATTAGAAGCAGAAGAGAGACCAAGCAAAGCAATTCTTAGAGCTTTCAGTTTCACTTTAGCTCTGCCATTAGCTTATAGTGGGTTTTGGAGTGGCACAAGGGGAGAAATAGGAGAGCGGCTCAAGGTGAGAGAGGGGGGCTATAGAAACAGTGGGAGAGCAAGGAGATGAGAGGTGCAGTCGGAAGATGAGAGGAGAAGATAGAGGGGTTTAATATCTGACCTAATTGCTGAGTGGTCTCTGATTTTTTAACCGACGCCAAATATAATTTTGAACAGCGAACACACAACTTATGGTCGCTGTTTTTAAAATATTTTTTACTATTATTCATTTTTCCAATAATTTTTTAATTAATTTAACATTTTTAACTAATTTTTAATTATTTTTAATATTATTCATTTTTTTAAAATATATTATTATTAAATATTTGTTACTAATAATATATTTAATTATTATTAATTAATTATAAAATTTATTTTATTTATTTATTTTATATTTTATACATTATATTATTTGTGTCGTAGCTAATTTTAATTTACTTATTAAATTTTCTCAATTAATTTACTTATTAATTAGTTATTATATAATATTTGTTAATTAAATTAATTTATTTAGTTAGTTAATTTTATTAAATAATTAAATAATTTTATATTTTATACATTTTACATTATTTATGTGTTATAGTTAATTTTAATTAGTTATTTATTATATAATTAAAGCATCCAAAAGATATATTCAAGGTATTCCATAGAATTCCAAAAGATATAAAAAGTATCCAAAATGTATCACCAAGATATATCTAAAGTATTCAAAGAGAATTTCTCTCTGTGAATGTATACCCAAAATAATCCTAAGATATACCCATAGAATTCACAAAGGTATACAAAGATTCCAAAATGTATACCCAAGATATATATCCAAAAGGTATTCCCATAGAATTCCAAAAGATATAAAAAGTATCCAAAATATATACCAAAGGTATATATTCAAAAGATATACCCGAGGTATTTCCATTATCAAAAGGTATATCCAAGGTATCACCAATATACCCAAGGTATTTAAAGAGAATTTCTCTTGGGTTGGTATATCCAAAGTATCCCAAAGATATACCCATAGAATTCACAAATGTATAAAAGTATCAAAAAGGTATACCCAAGGTATATATTCAAAAAGTATACCCAAGGTATTCTCATAGAATTTCCAAATGTATAAAAAGTATCCAAAATGTATAACCAAGGTATATATCAAAAAGGTATACCCAAGATATGTATCTAAAAGGTATACCCAAACTATTCTCATAGAATTCCCAAAAGTATAAAAAGTATTCAAAAGTTATAATCAAGGTATATATCTAAAAGATATACCCAGAGTATACTTGAGGTATTATGATGGAATTCCAAAATGTATACTCAAGGTATTCAAATAGAATTTCTCTCTAGGAAGTTATACCCAAGGAGAAATCCCCAAAATATACCTAATATATTCCACGAGTATTTCTAAAAAATTTACAAGGTATATATCTAAGGTATAATCAATGAATACTCAATGTATTCATAAAGATATATCAAAATGTTTGTTTAAGATTTTTGTGATGATTTCAATTTGATTGAATTATATTCTTCTTCTTTTTCTTTTTCATCTTCTTCTTCTTCCACTTTAATGATTTAATTGCTCTTGTTATTGTATTTTTGTTGTTTTTTACTAAAATTTGAACCAAAATATTCCCAAAGTATACCAAAGAAATAATGAAGATATACCATTGAGGCATTCAGATCGGTTGGATGATCATTATAATTAATGATATATATGATTTATTCATTTGTCGTGTCCAACTAATACATATGATATATCAATTAATATAGTTAATTAATATATAGATATATTAATTAAATATATAAATTGTAATAGCAAAAATAATATATATATACTTTTTGCTATTACAATTTATATATTTAATTAATATATAATAATATTTTAATATATTTTAGTTATAATTTAATTATTTTTTATTAATTTTACTCTATTATAAAATTATATATATTTTTAAATAATATTATAGTGATACTTACAATTAATTTGAATTATATTATTTATTTAGTAGTAATAATAATAAGCATAAATAATAATAATAATAATAATAAATTCCAATAATTAAATATATTTAATTATTTATTTAAATATACATAATTATAATTAAATTTTATTTAGGAAAATTTACATAAAAAAACTATATTTTAACTATTAGATTCAAAATTAATTTTATTAACTATACTATAATTTATTAATTAAAATTAAATAAAATTAAATATTTATGTATAAATATTAATAATTTTTATTTTATATTAATTAATAAATAAATAATTATTTAATATTTAACAATAAATGTTTATAAATATTAATATTAAATTTTTTTTATTAATATTAGCTACCACACTAATGGTGATATCTAAATATCTATCACAATTGATATGATAGCCAAATAGCTAGTATTAACTACCACCAAAGCCATGATAGCTAAAATTAGTCCAAAATATTTTAATATATTTTAGTTATAATTTAATTACTTTTTATAATTTTTTCTTTATTATAAAATTATATATTTTTTAAATAATATTATAGTAATACTGACAATTAATTTGAATTATATTATTTATTTAGTAATAATAATAATAATCATAAATAATAATAATAATAATAATAATAACAAATTCCAATCATTTATTATATTTAATTAAATATACTTATAATTAAATTTTATTTAGAAAAATGTACATAAAAAATAAGATTTTATGTATTGGATTCAAAATTAATTTTATTAATCAAACTCTACTTTATTAATTAAAATTCTAAATAGCTACCACTTTTTGTAGTTGCTAATAAGTGATCGCTAAGTTGTACATGTGTGGAAGTTAAGTGGTAATTATTAATTTTATTTTATTTTTTTGCACATTTTTTTGTCATTATGTGGGTAGCTAAATAGCGACCTCTCAATGTGATAGATAAATGTAGTAGCTATTTTGACATTTTTTTTGTAGTGAGTGTCCACTACTAAAGCAAAGTTTATTGCAACAACTGAAATATGTAAAAAGTTGCTATAAATGATGAACTTGGGTTTTAGCAATGTAGGAAATATTTTAAAAATTTATAAAAATTTTTGATAAAAATAATTTTATCAAATAAAATGCAACGAAAAAATCCTTCAATTGAGACCGTCTCGTATTATTTATAAAATAATTAAATCACAGAAATCGTACATTTTGATAATAGAGGTCAACGTTCATACTAGATCTTCCTAACGATCATGTCAGCACAGATCTTTCAAGCTATTTTCAAGTTTGATTGCACTAGGTGAATGGACACCTTATATACTATAAAATTAAGTAATTAACAATTTGAACAATTAAAGTCAAAAATAATACTTAGCCTTTTGATCTTGTGATGGTATGAATTTTTCTTGTTGAAAGAACAATAAAAAAATTTCTCGGCAAAAATTAATCTCCACCAATAGCCATGCTTATTTTCAAGTGAGTGACCAACAAACTTAAAAATTACAAAAGTAAAAGCATTTCTTGCAGACGTGGATTCTTATTTCAATCAACAATTCTATTTTGAATAGAATTTGTTAATTAGAATAAAAAATCATTAATTATCTTATTTTTATTTAAATAGAAAATAAATAAATGATATCAATTTTATCTCTTAAATTATTTCTAATCAAGATAAAATTTATTATGAGATAATTTATCTATTTTAAATTTAATTCTAATTAAATTTGAATTTCTAAAATTTAAAATAATTATCTAATAAAAATCACTTTCCATATAGCATCTAATAAGATATTAATTTTATTCACTTGTGGACTCAAGATCCAACTTGCTAATAGATAAAATATATAGTGGTACAATTAATTAAATGAGTTAGCTAGAAGATTATACGGGCGCATACAATAGTGGTTACCGATAATTTATCCATAATTAAATAGACATAATTATTAATTCTAAACTATTCCATTAAAAGACTGGAAACTCCATAATCGTATGTTGTCAGGGATTAATATAAATTTGACTTATTTCACATTGGTTTCTTTACTTAGTAATCATTTGTACAATATCGATAATTAAATTAATATTTCAACTATCCAATTAATTTAATTACATCTTATAACTTGATACTTACTGATTTTTTCTAATGACCATATTTCAACAATCTCATTATAAAATTTAATTTATAATTATTGTTGACATAATTTGGCGAGAGAATTTAATAATCAAGTATCGAAAATCCATCAAGAGATATATTTTAGTACAAATTCTATATTATTAATTAATAATTATCACAATTCATAAATATATTCATCAAGTTACTGAGAATATTGACTTTTAATTAAGTCTCACTCATTAGTAACTCAAATGAAATAATATTTATAAATATGAAATTATAATTAACTCAAGATTAAGATTAAAATAAAATCAATGCCTCTAAGATTTAATAAATCTGACAGTTATTTAAATTATTAAATATCATTTTTTATCCTATTCTATGTAGACAAACTATATAAATAAATTCATACATGATCAAAACAAATCATTCAATAAATTTACTACAGTTTAAATATAAATAAAGTGTCCAACTTTATTTATCAATTGTGAAACACAATTATTTACTTATAAAATAACTTGTATTCATGTCTTCTGTGATTATCTGTAAAAATCATATAAATACATATAATATGATTAAAAGGACATTTAGTTAAATTTCTCATGCAAACTATATATAGTGAAATACCTCAATAGTTTTATTATCAAAAAATGAAAAATGTAATAAATAAATCATATGTTTTAAAAAGCATATAATCCCAACAATCTCTCACTAGCTCTCAAAGCATCTTGGGCATCTCATGCATGCCCATAGACTCTAAGTGTGAGTTAAAAGGTTTTTCAGCTAAAACTTTTGTAAATAGATCTGCCAAATTATTTGCTATAGCTATCTGGGTGACCTCTACATCTCCTATCTGTACAATCTCTCTAATTAAATGAAAATTTCTTTTAATGTGTTTTTGCTTCTTATGGTTTCTTGGTTGTTTTGACTGAGCTACTGTGTCATTATTATTATAATATAGCTTAATAGGGGCAGAGGCTAGAGGTACCACCTCAAGATCTTGTAGAAATTTGCAAAGCCAAACTGCCTCCTTTACAGCTTCATATGCAACCACATATTTAACTTCAGTTGTGAAGTCTATAACACAACTTTATTTCACACTTTTCCAACTTATTGCTCCACCTCCCATAATAAACACATATCTTTAAGTTGACTTTCTGGAATCCTTATCTAATATAAAGTTAGAATCTGTATATCCCATTGGTAAAAGGTCATCACTGGCATACATAAGCATATCATTTCTAGTTCTTTTTAGATACTTCAAAATATGCTTGACTATAGTTCAATGCTGAAGTCCAGGATTAGACTAATATCAACTAACCATTCCAACTACAAAACAAATATTTGGCCTAGTGCACAACATAGCATACATGAGACTTTATATAGCTTCTGCATAAGGAATACTTCTCATTTGCTTAATTTCCTTAGGAGTCTTAGGTGATTGATCATTTGAAAATGTAATTCCAAGTCTAAAAGTTAAAAAACCTTTCTTGGAATTTTCCATGTTAAATCTAGCCAAAATTTTGTCAATGTAAGCAGCTTGAGACAAAGCTATAGTTTTATTCTTCCGGTTTTTGAGTAATTTGATCCCAAGAATATAACTAGCTTCTCCTAGGTCCTTCATATCAAACTGATTTGCCAACCAACTCTTAATAGTAGATAACGTCCCTATATCATTTCCAATCAGTAGAATGTCATCCACATAAAGAATTAAAAGGTTAACAGATTTACCTTGGATCTTCTTATAAACACAAAGCTCATCAATGTTTCGATTGAATCCAAATGATTTAATCATTTGATCAAACCTGATGTTCCATGATCAGGATGCTTGCTTCAATCCATAAATGGATCTTTGCAACTTGCATACTATGTGTTCTTGACATTTGTCTATGAACCCTATTGGTTGCGACATGTATATGTCTTCTTCTAGATTTTCATTAAGGAAAGCAGTTTTGACATCCATATGTCAAATTTCATAATCTAACACTGCAGTAATAGAAAGTAGAATTCTGATGGATTCAAGTATGGCAACTGGTGAAAAGTTTTCTTCATAATCGATTCCCTTTTTCTGAGTGTACCCTTTTGCTACCAATCTAGCTTTGAATGTTTCCACATTCCTATCTACTCCTCTCTTCCTCTTGTATATCCATTTGTACCCAATAGGTTTTACTCCATTTGGTGCCTCTACAAGTTCCCAAACATTATTGGAATACATAGATTCCATTTCTAGGTCCATAGCCTTTTTCCATTCCTGAGCATCCTTATCCTTTAGAGCTTCATTGTAACTAGGAGCACTTGTTGATCCAGGATAGTATTATAAGTTTCTCCCACCAATATGTACCTTACTATAATCTAGTTATCCTCCCACTACGACGAGGTTCCATAGGTTATTGCTCATCGAGGATAATCCTATGATCTTCTAATCTTCTTCTTCCTGTTGAGAAACAGGTGTAGAATTTTGAACATCAATTAGATCACTAGACAATTCTTCCAAAACTACCTTGCTTATTGGTTTGAAATTATTCATATAGTCTTGTTCTAGGTAAGAAGCGTGAGTGCTAATCAGTACTTTTCTTTCCTCAGGACTATAGAATAAACATCCTCTTGTTCTTTTAGGATAACCTATAAACATACAAACTTCTGAACGAGATTCCATCTTATCTACCTAAGGTTTTAGCACATGTGCTGGAGTACCCCAAATATAGATATGTTGTAAACTAGGCTTACGACCTGACCATAGTTCTTTAAGGGTTTTAGGCACTGATTTAGATGAAACTAAGTTCAAAAGATACATTCTTGTTTCTAAGGCATACCCCCAAAAAGAGATTGGCAAGGTAGAATAACTGAGCATTGATCTCACCATATCTAATAGAGTTATGTTTCTTCTTTCAACAACACCATTTTATTGTGGTGTATCTAGGGCTGTCAATTGAGATATAATCCCATTCTCATATAATCCCAGAGAGATATTCACCACCTCGATCATATCGAAGTTTCTTTATGTTTTCATCTAATTGCTTTTCTGCCTCAGCCTTAAACTCTTTAAATTTTTCAAAAGCTTCAGACTTATGGTGCATTAAATAAACATAACCATATCTTGAGTAATCATCAGTGAATGTGATGAAATACTTATATCCTCCTCTAGCCTGTACATTTATTGGTCCACATACATCTGTATGTACTAATTCTAGACATACAATGGCACGTTCTCCTTTAGCCGAAAATGGTCTTTTTGTCATTTTCCCTTCTAAACAGGACTCATAAGTTGGCAATGATTCAAATTCTAATGCACCTAAAAGTCCATCTTTAATCATCAATTGTAGCCTATTAGGGTTTATATGACCCAAACGTAAATGCCAAAGGTAATTTTGGTTGAGAGAAACTCTCTTTTTCTTAGATATAAGAAAATATTCGTCATCAATTTATGTGTCATGCACAACATGGATCTTAAGACTTAAATGATATAAATTATCTATCAATGTACCAAAATAAATTAAACTACTATTCATAAAAATAGAAACTAAAGAATCAAAGTTTACAATATACCCTTGTTCAAATAAACAAGCAACTGAAATTAAATTCCTCTTAATGTCTGGAACATAAAGACAATTATTTAAAACCAAAGTTCTATTATTAAAATTTAAAGAGACTGATCCAATTCTTTGCACTGACACATATTGACCAGTTCTCATCCGCAACTTTATACTACCTTCACTTAGTTTCTAGTTTCCTGAAACAAAAAAAGTGAATTACAAAAATGATTTGTTATACCAGAATCTACAATCCAGGTATCTGTAGAATTCTGAACAAAACAAGCCTCAATAACAAAAAGATTGCCCTTACCTGATTTCACAATCTTAGAGCAGTCTTTCTTCTAGTGTCCCTTAACACCACACTTGAAACATTTGCCCTTAGGCTTTCCATCTTTCTTGGTGCAAGATGGCTTCTCTTTCTCAGTTTTCTTCTTCTTATTCTAGGTCTTGCCTTTCAGCTTCCCCTTAGAAGAATCCTCAGCAAGAAATAAACTTCCTTAAGGTTTTTTCAATTTGTAAATCTCTTCAGCTGAATGAAGTTCATTCATAAGTTCAACCATGGTTAGCTTCATCTTGTTCATATTATAATTAACCTTGAACTCATTGAATGCATTTGGTAGCGATTCGAGCACCATATCAATTTTAGTTTCATCAATAATGCAGGCTCCTTAAATCTCTACCTCATTCAAATATTCAGCCATTTTCAATACATGATCATAAACTTTAGTGTCCTTTCATTTTAGTATTATAAATACCACGCAATGCAGCTTGTCTTGCTAATCTTGTACTCTTCCCAAACATTTGTTCAAGACTAGTCATGATCTCAACAGCTGTCTCTATTGTAGCATGTTATGTCTGAAGAAAATTATAAACCGAGTCTAATATGCAGCACTTAGCCATTTCATTGGTCTTTTGCCATTTCTCATATGGCGTCCTCTAGTTCCTATATGCATCATCAGTAGGGACCTTAGGATAAGGCTGGGTAAGGCAATATTTGTAATCCTCAGCGGTGAGAACTATGAATAAATTTCTCTTCCAGTCCATAAAATTTTCACCAATTAATTTATTTTGATTAAGGATGACAATGAGTGGATTAAGGGATGCTATTTTCTGAAAATAAAATAATTATGCATGAGAACTTTAAAATTAAATATGCAATATTTAATAAATGCCAAAAACCAAATAAAGGCATTATTTACATTACAACAATAATCTAATATCTCATCTTAGCAAGCTATCCGTAGGGAAAGTCATGCCTAAACATATTAGACCCAATTATCCATTAGATTATTTCCTATCAGGTAATCTTGATAAATAATTATTATTATCCCTTTAGGCCTAAAATTTATTAACAGAATTTCATAGGGAAGGTTAATAATAAATTTTAATTGAGTGTAATAACCATTATTTCAATCTAAATATTTTTATCCAAAAAATAGCCATCGTAGGGGTGAACAATTTTTATAAAAAATATTTTGATTTTATTTTATGAAATCCAATCAAATAAAATATCTAATATGTACCATCCGAAGGGAGTATCACCGTATCATTAAGTCAAGGTACATATAATTTTATTAATGGACTAACAATGGAGCCCGTGGGAAAATTATCCTGACTGTTTCCTCTCCCACTCAATATTTTGAAATTTTTGGTTTTTACTTAACAAGCTTATTGATTAAAATCTTATTGTTAATTACATGTATCTCAATAATAATATCTTAGATGATATCTAATATTATTGTATATATGTAATATCCAAACAATATTTCTAGATTAGAATCACAATTACAAATAATGTATCAAGATGCATAGAGTGACACTTACTAGTTTATATGGCATATTATTTCATACATAGTAACAATTATTTAAATAGCCTTAATCCATGGATTTCTAGAGAAAAAATACAAGACAAAATTTAAATAAATAACTTAACTTGTATATCTCCATCTTTCTCTATAATTGTTGCTTCTTGTAGTCTATCCAGGAGCAAAAATTGCTAAGACTGATGCAAAATAAAATAAGCTTAAATACAATATCCAAATACCTAAGACCAGTTTTTGCATGTATTCAGCCTTATCCACAATTGGACCATCATTTTGTTTTTATGACTTCCATTTTATCAAAAACATCAATTTGCAATTATCAACATGCCACCATCTTGCGTTAACAGACTTGATATCCAGCCCTTTTCTTCCTTTTGACCACGAGCCACAGCAGCAAGGATCCCAACCTTATATATATATTTTTATTACAATATAAAATCTATACCTCATAAAGAGGTGCACAATTAACCTATTAAATAAAAATAAATACAAGAAGGAAATATGGTAATGATAGATCACCTTTCTTGCTACAATTTCAAAATTAAATACAAGCAAAAATCTATTATGGATTGAGGTAAACCATAATTAAATAATTATATAATTAACTAGCATGAAAAATAACTTGTCGTTAAACATATGATCAATAATGATAGAATTAGATCCTAGTGCCACTCATCTTACACATGCATAATACAATAATTAAAAATTACATATTTCATTTAATTACTTTATACATAAATATGAGTTGGCTCTAATACCAATTGTAGGGAATATTTTAAAAATTTATAAAACCTTTTGATAAAAATAATTTTATCAAATAAAATGTAGTGGAAAAAATCTCTCAATTGAGATTGTTTCGTATTATGTACAAAATAATTAAATCACAGAAATCGTACATTTTGATGATGGATGTCAACGTTCACACAAGATCTTACTAACGATCCCGTCCGCACAGATCTTCCGATCTATTCTCAAGTTTGATTGCATTAGGCGAGTAGATGTCTTATGTACTACAAAATTAAGTAAATAGCAATTTGAACAATCAAGAACAAAACTAATAAAGAAAATAGAAATTATTTTCTTTAGATTTAACTTCTTGATCTTGTGATGGTATGACTTTTTTTTGTTGAGAGAACAACAAAAAAAAAAATTTCTCGGCAAAAATTAATCTCCACCAATAGCCATGCTCATTCTCAAGTAAGTGACCAACAAACTTAAGAATTCCAAAAGCAAAAAAATCTCTTGGTAGACATGGATTCTTATTACAATCAACAATTCTATTTTGCATAGAATTTATTAATTAGGATAAAAAATCATTTATTATCTTATTTTCAATTAAATAGAAAATAAATAAATGATATCAATTTTATCTCTTAGATTATTTCTAATCAAGATAAATTTTATTATAAGATAATTTATCTATTTTAAATTTAATTCTAATTAATAATTTATCTATTTTAAATTTAATTCTAATTAAATTAGAATTTCTAAAATTTAAAATACTTATCTAATAAAAATTACTTTCCACATACCATCTTATAAGATATTAATTTTGTTCACTTATAGACCCAAGACCCAACTTACTAATTGACAAAATATATAGTAGTACAATTAATTAAATGATATAATCCGGGGATCTTATGGACACATCCAATAGTGGTTACTAATAATTTACCCATAATTAAATAGACCAAATTATTAATTCCAAACTATTCCACTAAAAGACTAGAAATTCATAATCATATTTTGTTAGGGATTAATATAAATTTGATCGATGCTATATTGATTTCTTTACTTAGTAATCATTTGTACAATATCGATAATTAAATTAATATCTCAACTGTCCAATTAATTTAATTACATCTTGTAACTTGACACTTGCTGATTTTATCTAATAATCATATTTCAATAATCTCCTTATAAAAACTAATTTATAATTATTCTTGACACACTCTGGTCAGAAATTTTAATAATCAAGTACCGAAAATCTATCGAGAGATATTTTAGAACAAATTCTATATTGTTAATTAATAAATAAGTACACTCATTAGTAACTCAAATGAAATAATATTTATAAATATGAAATTATAATTAACTCAAGATTAAGATTAAAGTAAAATCAATGTCTATTAGATTTAATAAATCTGACATTTATTTAAAATTATTAAATCTCATTTTTTATCCTATTCTATGTAGACAAACTACATAGGTAAATTCATACATGATCAAGACAAATCATTCAATGAATTTACTACAGTCTAAACATAAATAAAGTGTCTAACTTTATTTATCAACTGTGAAACACAATTATTTAATCATAAAATAATTATATTCATGTCTTCTATAATTATTTGTAAAAATCACATAAATACAAATAATATGATTAAAAGCACATTTATTTAAAATTCTCATGCAAACTCTATAATGAAATATCTCAATAGTTTTATTATCAAAAAATACAAAATACAATAAATACATCATATGCTTTGAAGAGCATATGATCCCAACAAGCAAGACATATACTAGTTATTCTGTGATAGCAAGAGTGATATTCATCTTAGGAAAAATGCTTTCTTTCATTCGAGATCAAAACATATTGATGTGAGATACCACTGGATCAGAGATATAATAGAGAAAAAACTGCTACAACTTGAGAAGATTCATACAAAAAAAAATGGATCAATCATGTTAAAATATTCTACTAAGATCGAATTTTGAATTTTGTCTACAGGAATGGTAGAGCCCCAAATATAGTCGAAAGATAAAGATTTGCTAGTGTAAATCCCTCCTATGTGGGGCCCACCAATATTAATTAGAAAAAGAACCTTTTTCTAATTTGAAAAGCTACCTAAGTCCCTACATGTCCCTAAAGTGACCCCTCACTTTGTCTTTTCTAATCTTCTTTTAGCCATCTTCTATGCATATAAATAGGCAAAGTTTGCAAGATTTTGGCGCTGCAAATTGAAGAGAAATTTGGCAGTGAGAGAAAAGCCAAAGGAAAGCTTCTCTTAAAGGTGATTAGTGAGAGAGTTCGTTTTGAGAAATTTCTCAAAAAGAATGAGTGACCAAAATAGTGAAAAAAATAATTTTAAGTATTTTCTAAAAATACTTAAAATTATTTTTTTCACTATTTTTGAATTTATCTCATTTTATTATATTGCCTCTAGCTATTGTCTAGAGAATGCTCTCTCTTTGTACCCAATAATTTTTATTAGTAGAAAAAAATTTTTCAAAGTTTATCCCATAAATGTAGCTCAAATCAAAGAGTGAACTTTGTTAAATTACTTGTATTATTTTATTATTTCATTCACTGTTCGAACACCCAAGTCGTCCCTACAGTGTTGACACTAGATGGAGAAGCTTCGAAATGCTATCGAATGGAGAAGCAGAGGTGCCTTAACTTTCCAGGTTGATCTTTTCCTTCTTGGGATTTGTTTCCTTTATTGGATGCAATGTCAATTGGGTCTACTAGATCTAAACAATGTCAAGCTATTGATAAAAGTAACGCTATTGGGTAGTTTCAAGTGAAAATATTTTAGTTCGTGAGTACTTTCAACATAGATATCTTGGAAAAGTTTATAAAGTTATTGTGCCTATGGATTTATATAGGGATGACAACAAGTAGAATATCCATAAAAAATATTCTATCCGAATTGGACCCTATTATATATATTAATATCCGAATTCGTCTCAAACCCGTTTAAAATTATAATGTTAATATTTGTACATGTTTTAAACTCGATTAACATTACCCGATTGGTATCCGAATCTTTTTAATTTAAAATAAAATTGTACTAACACTAATACCTTTTATCTAGTGTTGTTTATTGTACAAAATTTCAAGTCAATTGGACTTGATTTACTTAGTGAACAAATCAATCAAGTATTGAAGACGTGTAAGTCGCGCTTGCGAAAGCGAAGATGTGATTGGAAGAGGTTTTGCAACCGTGAAAGAAGTTTTATATCTGGGATTAAAGGACTTTGAGATCCAGTAGCAAATTTTGTTTGGGAAATAGAAGGGTCCCATATGAGAAGAAGAATGTCCTGACTGAGAGATTTAAAAAAGTTATGACTGTTGGAAGGCACCTCTTCCACGAAGTGCCACGTCACCTCATAAAGTCATAATTGCTATTTTGACCTTCAAACTTCATAATTAGGAAAAATTTCTCGATCGGAAAGTGCTCGATTATAGAGATTTGAAGCTACAGGCCAAATTTTCTAGAACTTTTCAAAACAAAACAAGAAAGGGTTGTTCCTACTCGGGAAAGAGGACTCGCGATCGGAAAAGTTGACAGAAAGTAGTCGTTAGAGCTGAAGATCAATTAGAAGAAGCTACGAGTCATTACCTAGTGGACAAAGCAATTTTCCAACTGTGAAAGCCCAGTTCTCTACCGGAAAACAGTTTCTATAGATAACATTTAATGCACTTATAAGAGAATATTTGAAAGAGTTATGATACCATTTGTAACGGCTAATTGGTAGGTGATTAGTACAAATACTCTATCAAATGACCATTTATAATACCTTATCAAATATCTAAATGCCATACTCTTGCAAATTTATTTCTTAAATCATTATTTGATTAATTCTTGTAAGGTTCAAGTGGTAGCCTTAAACACTTGTTTTTATCTTATACAAAGGCTATGTGTGAGCCAAGTTATAAGAATTTGGTTGTTGTATGAGCCATAAAACATAAGAAAATTTTGGATTGAATGTTAACTTTAGAAAAATACCTAGTTGAGAGCGATCTAGCCAAAACTCCATTTATAATCTAAGAAGATTAGATTAGTAGAGCACTCATTTGCGACTAGAGAGAAATTTTGTATGTCATCTCCTCTCCTTACTCTCGTTTAATTCTTGTTAATATTCTATTTGCACAAAATTTTATTTTTCCACCAATTCAATCCCCTTTCTTGGTAATTGTTTGGACAAGATATATGTGCCACAAACTCTTAAAAGCAACTAAACCCTAATTAATAGGCGTTACAGATTATAATAGGATTGAATTGATTTAGTAGAGTACTCATTTGTGACTAGGGAGAAATTTTGGATGTCATCTCCTTTCCTGAACACTCATTTGCGACTAGGGAGAAATTTTGTGTGTCATCTCCTCTCCTTACTCTCGTTTAATTCTTGTTAATAATATTCTATCTGCACAAAATTTTATTTTTCTATCAATTCAACCCCCTTCTTGGTAATTGTTTGGGCAAGATATATGTGACACAAACTCTTAAAAGCAACTAAGCCCTAACTAATAGGTGTTACAAATTATAATAGGATTGAATTGATTTATTTGATTCAATTGATGTAACTTAGGATTCAATTGATTAAAATAAGGTTTAACAGATCAAATTTGAGTTCAATTGATTAATTGAATTTCAATTTATTAAATTGGAATTAAACTCAATAATTTGATTAAATTCACTTAAATTTGAGTTTTATTGATTAATTTAGAAGTTAGTCGATTAGTTGAATTTTAAATTGATTAAATAGAGTTTAAATTACAATTGATTAAATTGATAAATATTAAAATTTGATTGAATAAATTAAAGTTTAACTTATTAAATTAGATTTCAATCGATAAATTGAAATTAAATTAATTTTTTATTGATTAAAATATAATTTATTTAATTCAATTGATGTAAATTATGGTTCAATTGATTAAAGTGGTTAAATGTTAATTAATAGATTTATAAATGATATAAACTTGCCCCTTTCTTACTGATTGTTTGTAGTTAACATTATTTTTTTCCAATGTTGATACTCGCACAAGCATATATATATATATTGACATGCAAGCATATTTGTTCTTTCATAGTGGTTCACTACATTAGGATTGGCTGAGATTTAGGTTTTAATTATATGTATTGTTCAAAATGGAGGCCCTAGCTAGGTGTTGACTTGTTTAAGCTTGTATGAATTGCTGCTTTTGTTATTTAGGTTCCCACTGGTATATAGCTTTGTTAACATGGGTGCGTGCATACTATAGCTTAATTTCAGGATTTGTGAGTCTTTTGGACCGAATTATCATTTTATGTACGGACTACTGTAGGATTGATTTATCAATATCCTCCAAGGATTTTAGTGGATAAATCCTCAATTTTTATTTTATTTTTATCTTTACATTAATTAACTGATGAAAAGCTTAACATCTTTCTTTCTTGTTCGTATTTTTTTTTTTTCGTTTTCTTCTTTGTTCCATCCACCTATTTCTAAACAAAATATTTTATATTGTTTTATAGCATAGCGACAGAAACACAATAATTCAACTCAAAATTTTTATTTTCCAATGAAAGTACAGCCACAGCTTTACTATTAATTATGAAAATTTAACTTATATCTCTCCATTTTCCTCTTAATCCTCTCAGTTACGAAGCCCCAATTTATGCTTTTATTTTTCTTCAAAAAAAAAAAAGATGAATAGGATATAATGGATGATAACTTATTTTTTCTTTTTTGGTTTTGATTGCTAAGTACGAGAGCATATAAAGAAATTGAGTTAGGGGAAGAAGTGGTTGTGGAGAATTGAACAATCAAATTGGCAAATTTGCTAGTTTAATTCACAACAAGCAAAAGGTTCGAAACAAGCTTTTCATCCAACACTAGCAATACATACGTCTAATCTAAGTAGATGCATGACAGGAGAGGCGACAAGCACCGCTCCTTTTGCGGCATTATTTATATCACCGCACTACTGTAGGCGTAGACTTATTTCACATCGCCCTTAATAATTTCACAACCACACGACATACATATCGATCATGTCCCAGTTGGCCAGGCCAGCAGCAGGATACATGCGATCATTATTTGTAATAAGTTGACATAATAAAGGAAGGCAACACCGGCGGCTAGCGACGAAAGCTTCTGACTTGGCGGGGTGCATCCGCTTCGTCGTCTCCAAGCTTCACGGCGGTGTAGGTACCAGCACCAGCGAGGGCACCAAGTGTGGGCGCCACCAAGTATATCCACAATGACTTGTAATTTCCTGCGGCTATTGCTGGCCCTAGAGTCCTCACGGGATTCATTGAACCACCACTTGACGGCCTGCGTATCCGAAAGTTAGAAACTTTTTTTCTTTTTTAATTATTATTAAAAGAGAATTTAGAACCTCTCTTTGTGGAATCCTGATTTTGGGACCCGAATAATAATCGAGCTAATACTGTCATGTATTACCAGCTTAAAAATTATAGTCATTTTCTTAAATATCAAACAGGAAATCCTATAGTTATGTTAGAGAGTCCTGATTCCCATAGTTATGTCAGAGATGATGGATTCCTCCAACCCCTACATATATTATGATATTATATATATGATTGGATAAGCCTCTGATTTCACCTCAATAATTAATGCCAACTAACGTGATAATATATATATTTCCTTTTATAAATATTGTTGTTGCAAAAGACAGTTCTACTAACTAATTACATATAACTGTCATCTTAAATCTTGAATTCTAAAGTTTTATAATCTTTTACCAATAGAGACTAACTCAGTTGGCAAGATGTATCAAAGAAAAAGTATTACTGTCTTTTTACTCGTATGCTAACGATATGAAAATTAGAAGAGGACGATATATAATTGATGACTCACCCCGCAATAAGAATGTTGAGCAGAACAGTTGCTCCAACAGCAATTCCAGCCAACTCTCCAACCTGCCAAAAGGTGAGGGTAGAATACATTACGCCGAAAAAAAGATTAGAATTTTGAATAATTAATATATATATATATACTCACAGCACGAGTATCAGTAGCAACGGCAGTGACAACAAACAATAGATTGAAAGTGATGATAAACTCGAGTGCGAAAGCTTGGCCATCGTTGACAGAGGGAACAGTAACGCCACCGGACAAGAAAGGATGGAAAACTCCTTTGAGAGCGAAAGATGCACATACGGAGGCCGATACTTGGGCTGCTATGTAGGCCGGCACGTGCGTCCATGGAAAGTGACGCAGCGCTGCGAAGGCAATGGTGAGGGATGGGTTTAAGTGAGCTCCCGAGATGTGTCCGGTTGATAAGATTACAATCATTACGGCTAAACCCGCACAAGATGCATTCCCTATCAGTGACTCCACTCCACCGTACTTTTGGTTCACTATGGGTCCTGCTGTTGCTCCAAATATCAGGATGAAGGTTCCCACGAATTCTGCTCCAAGCTTCAACACAAATCCATTTTTTGATTATTCAAATATCAAATCTTCAAAATTACATTTTAAATTATGGCCCACCATCGTTTTGGTCAACTAATTTACTTGATTGTAAATTGTAAACTTTATGAATATCATGTTACTTCTACCACAGTTTTTTTCACTCACTATATCAAATATTATTTATTCGTCTAACTGGAAAAAAAAAGGACTTTTTATTTTGTATTAATGGTCACTTTCACCAATATTTTGCTTTATAGCGTTAGTGCGACCTAACATTATGTATTATTTAAACTCTTTAAGTTCCTATTATTCTACTAGGTTAATTTCATCCTCTGCCCCAAAATAACGAAAGTTTTTCTTTTAATACTAAAATTATTAAACTTTAAAATTAATTACATAAAAATTATCTCCGACCATTTTTGTTAAGTTGATTGCTATAATTCTGACATGACACATGATATGATAGCCAAATTTTACTAAAAGCTACGTCAGATAATATATTATATTATATTTAATTTCGCTACTGATCACTAAATTTTATTTCCCTTGCCTTAAAATCACAAATTTATTTTTTTTGTAAAAAATTAAAATTTTATTTTTCTTTCACTCAAATAACTTTTAATTAAATTTGATAAATATGGAACCAAAAATATGATTTTACCACTGAAGAAATCAGTTTCAAATCCAGTACTATTACGAAAAATCCAATGCCAAGTGTCACCATAGATCATGATTTTTGAAAAAAAAAAAAAAAGATAATATATTCAAATTTTTGGCAAAAATTCAGCACTACTCCCATTCAAAATTTTGATTGATTATTTATCAAATTAAGGTGGAAATTATTTTAGTGAAAGGCAAATAAAATTTTCTTTTTTTTTTTTTTATGAAAAATATTTAGTAATTTTATTTCAAGTGAAGCAAAATTCAATTACCATTAGTAAAATTAATCATGATATATCATCATTTTCTGATTAAGTCTGTCATGTAACTGCTAACGTGATATATTTTTTAAAAATTCTTAACGTAGTATTCACATAGCATCTGATATGACAAAATTAGTTGTCATGTTATGCGACAAGTGAGCATTTGGGCCACCAGCAAAAATAGCACAAAATAATTTGTGTACAATTAATTTTAATATTTAGTAATTTTAGTGTTAAAAAAACTTTTATAACTTTAAAACAAATAATAGAAAATTCAATAATCCTCAATACAATTAACCCTTATCCTTCTTTTTTCTAAAACAATCACAGAGTGTACATTATTTTCCAATGAAGAGAAACCCAAAATGAATGATAGGTTCATCCTATCGGTAGCTACTTTTGATATTAGATTTAGAATAGACAGAATAGGCCCAGCTGATGTTAATAAATTATTGATATCAAGAAAGAAGACAATCAAACAACTCAAACAATTGTTTTAAAAGAAAAAAAAATATAGCTTTTGATTTTCCTATTCCATGGAAGGTTTGGCAAAAAACAAAAAACAAAAAAAAACAAAACAAAACAAAACATAAAAAAAAAAAAAAAACAAACAAACGTGGGGTAGGAGCCAACCTCGCTCCCGAGTTGGAATTATTATCTTCTGACAAAGATGAGCCTAGCACGTAGTATAATTTAGGTGTTTCATTTCATTATATTGGAAATACAATATTAGAGGATCCTTATCTTTGCAATTTTTAAGTATTCTCTCAACGGGCTCATCAATAAAATAGAATCCGCTTTTCGTACGGTGGAAATGAAAACCAGGAAAATAAAAATAAGAATAAATAATTTTAGTATTTTATTTGATTTATTTTTATTAAAAAATATAGGAATGAAATTCTATTTTTATATATTTAATTAAATTATTATATTTATATAAATATATTTATTGTAAAATGTAAATATATTATTTAATAATAAAATATTCTTGAATTATTTAAATTTAAATTATACAGAATTCTATTTATTTAAAGTAACTATATTTTTAATTTTATCATTAATATTATTAAAATTATATATATATATTTTATAATATCTTCTAATTAATTAAGAATCTATTAAAAATTAAATAAAATAATTATAATTTATATTTAATTAATTAGATTTAATTTTTATAAAAATAAAATTTTTATTTCCTAAAAAAATAGGTAATTCTTCGACACATTCACATTTCTATTAATTTTTTTTCCTATTCAAACGTTAGTAATAAAACCACCCATTCCCACTTATTTGTTTTATAAACCAAACTTCCCCTAAAATATTTTATTCAAATTAAATTTTCTTTCTTATCTTTCAATTATTTCAAATTTGCAAATTATCAATGAAATTACAATAATAATACCGCGTAAGACTTTGAAATTGGCTTTAGAAGCCGATGCTGATGCTTTTATCTCATTGATAAAAAAAGAATACTATTTCTCATTAACCGCCATTAAAAAGTTTTTTCCGATATCAATAGCATTTTTTTTATTTCCGAAAAACATATAATTAGAACATATTAACATAAATCTTTCAAATGCTCGGTTAACAAAAAAAAAAAAAAAAAAATCCTTGCAATTGCACAGGTAACTATATGTTTTTTTTTAAAAAAAATAATTTATTAAAATCTTTCACCATTTAGTAAAAATCACATTAAAATTTTTGATCGTGGTTATCATTATGAGTAAAAAAAAGGGTCCTTTGATTACCCCAAAGTATTCTCCTCAAAAAAAAAAAAAACTAATAAACATCATGCTTACCTCAATCAAAAGGCTGGCCTTTTAATTTGTTGATTGTTAGATCAAACTGACGTGCTAGTACACTCTCTAACATTTATTTTTTTAATTAGTTATTGAAGAATTATAAATTTTTTAACATAATTCTTCTTTTTTTTTAATTCGTTTTTCACCAACTAATTAAGAAATAAATATTCATTTTTAACAATAACATTGTAGAGAAAAAGTACCTTGCGGGTGAGCGAGACGTCGGGAGCTGGAAAATCAGTAAAGCACGTGTGAGGTTGACCCCAGGTTGGAGCAGTTACTGGCAAGCACTTGCATCTTGGCATTGACTTCCGATCATAAGACAGTGAATCGACCCTCTGAGACGAAAACAACGGCCCTCCCGGCGTCCCAGGAGTCGCCGGCGCTGACACTGTCGGTGTTCCTGCCTCAAATTCCGGCATTGCTTTTCTTCAAGGGAAAATAATCCTCGCTTCTGGGATAAGAATTTCCTTTTTTTTTTTTTGGGTTAATGGTCTAACAAGGGAATCGAGGATTTTACATAATTTGTGGGTTTTTTTTTATGGTTTGGCTACACGATAATCTTCTTCTTCTCCAGGATCGTCAACTTTGGTTTTTTCTTTTTATGAAGATTCAGATGAAAATTGAAACTTCCATGGTTTCTGAGTTTTTATATATAAATGTGCTACTACAGAAGAGAAGATACGAAATAAGCCAGGGAATAAACTATAGGATAAGGATCAGTGATCGAGCTCTCTGCATTGACAAAATTGGATTTTTTTTTCTTTTTCTTTTCTGGGTTTTCCTAGCAGATTGGAAATGCAAAACTTACATAATTGTGATGTTTTTGTTATGGTATGGTTAAGGAAGAAAGTGAATTAATTGATCCAGTCTCAAGAAAACCAAGTATACTATGCGAAAGCAGACAGAGGTATTTGTAAGGCCGGGGATTGAAAAGAAAAGAAGATAGTTGAAGGATTCAAAATTAAGATGATGAAGAAGAAGACGACGACGACGACGACGTGGGGGGGAGAGATTACAAATAATTAAGAATAAAAGCAACGGAAGTCAAGGGTAGAGAATGTGCGCGTGAGGATCAACAGCACTAATGCATCAATGGTTCATATACTCAAAACGAGGCCCTCTACTTCATTGTCATGTCATGCTGAAATAAATAAGCAAGATGGGAATAAGATTATACGAGTCTATTTCAATTTAATTGAAAATTTTAAATTTAAATTTTAAATATATAATTTTTTTATTATAAGCTCCTTTCGTCAATTTATTAAAAAAAAACAAAATGATAATATTGTCTTCAAAGAAAAAGTCAATGCTCCTGATCACATCATGTAATCTGCTTTTTACTTCAAGAGTTATTTTGCAACTGCAGTCTTATAAGTTCCTCACGGACACCGTTTCTCTGCCGTCTGATTTCAGTATAACCACATGATCACATCAGGTACACGCCTGTCTAGTATTTGCACTGTCACGCCATCGTTTCCCATCCACCTCAACAAAAAATTAATTCTACAACGGGCCCAATCAATCATGTATTTTAAAAGAAGCACTCTTCTTCAATAATGAATCGTATAAAATTTCGAAAGAAGCATTATTTGAATGCATCTGGTCATAATAATATAATTCTTGGATGCATTTAACAATTTTAATTTTAAAGAGTATTTTTAATAAAATAAAAAATATTTTAGAATATTTTTTTAAATATAAAAAATAAATTTTCTTTTAAAAATTCGATGAACTTTTAAAATTATTTCTCTTTATTTTATTTTATAAAAATTAATATTTATAAAAAGATAATTAAATGTTTTGCTAGCAAAGAGAAAAGTATTTTTTAAAAAATACAATAATAAAAAATAAAATACGCATAAAAAAATGAAATTGTATTAATTATAATTAGATTAGAAAAAAAAAATTTGATTATCTATAAAGCTAATCTTACTATCTACTTTAAATTTTGAACATAAAAAATATATTGAAAATTTTTTTTACAGAATCACTCTAACATAAAAAAAGAAAAAAAATATAACTAGAGCCTATTAGAGATATACTTTTACTTTAATCTCAACGCAAGCTCATCCAACCAATGCTATCAATTTTATTGGGGGGTTGCTCATTGGCTTCCAATAACTTTTCTTTTTCTTTTATTCTTTTTATTTTTATATCAATGTGGCTTCCAATAGCTTTACTTATTATACTAAGCCGAATACTTTCTTATTTTATTTAAGCCCACTTTAAGAATCTCTCCTTCAAGCCAATAGCTTTTTTTTTTTTATTATTATTATTCTTTTTATTTTTATATCAATGTGGCTTCCAATAGCTTTACTTATTATACTAAGCCGAATACTTTCTTATTTTATTTAAGCCCACTTTAAGAATCTCTCCTTCAAGCCTTTTCCGCAATCATAGACTTTTTTAACACTTCAAATGTTATGTTATATTATATGTTTGCTAGTCGGTAAAACTTGTTGGCCTTTATAATTTATTATTTTCATTTTCGAAATTTATAGATATATTATTAAGGACTTTGATACAATAAAAAAAATTATGATGTAATTTTTTTACTGAAATTTTTAAACTGAAATTGTATGTCAGAACTGAATAAAATACAATCAAAATATAAAATTTTAATAATATTATAAATGCAATAATTTAGAGGCTTGAAAATGAAATTTCACTCCATTTCAAATTTTATAGCTTGCAAGATAACGATACCATAGTCTATGCGGAGTATTCGATTGGTTTATGATGGATTTAGTGTAAATAAGTTTTTGTAGTCAACTAAACTTTGCAATTGGAAATTTTGAGGTGATGCTAATACAATGCTTATTAATTTAAATGCAAATAAAAATAGAAATATTATCAGAGCAACATGCATAATTTACGCCAACCTTTTATCTAATAAATACATTCCTTCCAAGTTTAAAAAAAAAAAAAATTCCTTCCAAAAGTCAGAATTTATTGCAAATATTAGCTCTAGAATTACTACGGTTATCTGAGATATCATCAAACAAACTTTAACTGAATCATGTGCGAGATTCTCCATCTCTTACCATGGCTGCAAATGTAGACTTCAACTTTATTTTTTGAAATATTTGGATGATAGAATTATGTTGCAAGTAAAGTATCTTATCTTGAAATACAGTCACAATAGATTGCTAACTTGGCCTCATGATATGGCTGTCCTATTCCTAGCTGATAAATCTGCTAACACACTCGAGGAATAAATGCTCCACATAATTAACACTTAATTTGTAAATGCAGAAAATTAAGTTGGTTCATGATGAGAAATGGATGTTTCAATACATATACTGTAGACAAAAATGTTAGTGGAAAGTCCTTTTAAGAGCTTCCAGTCAATAATGCACGCATATATATATATATAGCCCGAAGATTCCTGAACATTTCACTTTTATGATTGCATGTGAGACCCCTGAGTGGTTTGACCATCAAGTGCACAATCTTTTCAAATAAGCTTTAATTAAATTTATGTGGTTTGAAGACAGTGATTTTAAGTGGAAGATACGCTTCATCATTATTTGAAAGAAGGTCTCACTCTTTTCCATTCTGTATTCTCTTATTTCCCTAGATAGTGCCTTTGCAACTTTAGAGTATATACCAACGTTAATCATGAACCAAAACAATAACAACAGTATGTGACTAGAAGGTTCTCTCTAATTCAAACCGATAGATTAGTTAAGGACATTATTACACACAAAGATGTTTTCCTGCCTTGTTTCGATATGCTTACTTTTTGTCCCAATTTTTCTTAATTAGCATAAAATATTTGTATTATATTCATTCACCTACTTAGTTTATTCAGTTTGCATTAAAAATACAAATATTTTATACTAGTTGAGATAAAAGTGTTGGAATATGTAGCATTTTTCTATATTTATTAAAATCATGCTTCTTTCATTAGTGGGGATAGCCAACAAAAAATTGCACTTTTTCCCGGCCAATGTGTTGTCTTATGATAATCAAGCTTTGTTGGATAAGAGTTTACACCAATAACTTCTCTCATTTTCTAACTCAAAATTATGAAATTTTTATTTTTTTTCTTTATCCTTTTTTAACTTTATATAAGGGATAAGAGTCAGTAATAATAAAGATTTAGCCAACTTAATATAGTAATAATTAGTTATCCATCATACATATATTATTATTAAGGTCACATTAATTATCCACACTAAATTAATTTATGAAGTTTTGCCTAAATAAAAAATTGATCAGAAACTCAAGGTCTTTTATTTTGTAATATCTTTATTTCTCAATTAAAAAGTCCATAATTAGATTAAATATCTAATATTCTCACACCTGGGCTAATTAATTGAGAATTTATTACAATGAACTTCTCCTACATACTCGATTCAGTAAAATCATTAATAATGAATCATGGTAGAAATTCCATTATTCAAGAATATGACATCTTCCATGTTACATATATCAATAATTTTACCAATCATGAGTATAGTGTGATAATATGGCAAGATTAGTCAATACTCACTTTATGATAAAACTTTATATGTTGATTTTCCTATCAGTCAATAATTTTTATCTGGATACAACACATGTATGCATAAGAAATTTTTTATGACTTCAAATGAAGTTTATATATGTCTCAAAAGTTTTATATCGTATGATTTTTTATGTATCTCAAGACATATATCTAAGACTATAAACTTTGATTCCCCAAACTTTTGCTCAAAACGACATTAATTTTGAGACTTTAATCAATCATATATAATATATACATCACATTATATTTTTCAATGAAAATATTACCTTTAATATTTTTCCCTGAAAATATAATATCAAATATTTTACAATGAAAATATACCATAAAATATTTTCCAACGAAAATATATATAACTGTATTGGTGATCATCAATTTAACAAAATATATAATACCAATGTATAAAATATAAACTAAAATACATAGAGCAATAAGAAAGCCTTTCACTAATCTAAGGTATCAAAAGTCGACTTTAGACCCATACTAATGACATGTCTCTGATAAACATTGGGTCAAATATCCTTGGTAAAGAGATTAACTATCATATCATTTTTATCAATATGCTCTATTTCAACCTCACCTTTTTTTTACTAGCTCTTTTAATGTCAAATATTTGATTTTCATATATTTAGATCCAGTGATATTCTTATTATTTTTTGCAAACAACAGCCAACAAATTATCACAATATAACTTTATGGGTCTGCCAATTAAATCAATAATTGACATTTCTGCAATGAGATTTCATAGTCAAACAACATGTAAGGTTGTATTATAACATGCTACGAACTCAGCTCACATTGTAGAAGACGAGACCAAGGACTATTTAACACTTTTCTATGATACAATCCAACCAGTTAACATAAAAATATAGCCTGATGTAGATTTTCTATCATCAAAACAACTAGCAGAATGTGAATTTGTAAAACCAACCAACTCAAGATTTTCAACCTTTTTATATGTCAAGATGTAATCTTTAGTCCATTTAAGGTATCTCAAAACTCTTTTAGTAATAGTCTAATGGTCCATTCCGGAATTAGATTGATATCTACCCAGAACACCAATTGCAAATACAATGTTCGGTCTAGTGGACACTTGAGCATACATCAAGCTTCCTACCACACTAGCATATGGAACTGCTTTTAGTGATTCTCTCTCAACTTCATTCTTGGGAGACTATGTCAGACCCATTTTATCACCTTTAGCAATTAGCACATCCCAATATTTACAATATTGCATATTGAATCTTTCAATATCTTCTCAATGTATGTTTTCTGAGAGAGACCTAAAATGGTTTGAGATATATTCCTATGAATTTCAATTCTAAGGACAAAATATGATTTTCCAAGATCTTTCATATCAAAATATTTAGACAACAACTGTTTTACCTTATGCAGTATTCCTAAATCATTACTTGCAAGCAATATATCATCAACATACAATATTATAAAGATATACCTGCTTCTACTGATATTGAGATATATGCATCTATTAACCTTACTCTCAGCAAATCTCAAAGAGGTAATCATACCATCAAATTTCAAGTACCATTGTCATGAGGCTTATTTTAGACCAAATAGACTTCTTAAGTCTACACACAAGATGGTATTTTCCATCTTTCTAAAATCTTTTAAGTTATTCCATATAGACCTCTTCATTCAATTTTCAATTTAGGAATGCAGTTTTAACATCCATCTGATGTAGCTCTAAATCAAAATAAGCTACTAGTGCTATGATTACTCTAAATGTATCATTTGATGATACATAAGAAAAAGTTTCACTATACTCATTTCCTCCCCTCTAAGTAGATCCTTTGGCAACTAATCTAGATTTAAACCTCTCTATCTTCCCTTTAAAGTCTTTTTTGGTCTTATAGACCCATTTACAACTGATAGGTCTACAACATTCAGGTAATTCAATAAGCTCCCATACCCCATTACAATCCATAGATTACATTTCATTTCTCATTACATCCCACCACATATTAGATTGGAAATTAAAAAAACTTCCTCAAAAGATGTAGGATAAAAAATATGACAAATGTCATAATTACTCTCACTTATATCGACCACATAATCACAGGAAGTAGCAAATTTCCTTTCCTTAATTGACCTCCTAAGAGGAACCTGTGCAATCACATCATTTGATGATGAAGCCTCATTTAACTGTATTGGTTCCTCCTAAATTGGATCAATCACAAGTGTAGGATCCAACATTGTAGGTTGTTTGGGTACATGAATATGTATAACCTCAATCTTTTTTTCCTGTCTTGTGATCTCAAAGTGATCATCCTTATCAGCTACATCAAACTCTAAAACTTTAGTTGTTTGTGATTCCACAATTCTAGAACTCCATTCTTTATAATAGAATTTGTAGTCTTTAGAATGATATGGATATCTTATAAAACAGTAATGAGTAGATCTAGAATGCAATTTACTTTTTATAGGATTTTAAAGGCATACCTTTAAAGGACAACCCTAAACTCGAAGATGATTCAAGCTAGGTTTCCTTCTAATCCATAACTAAAAGCATTTTAGCTATAGACTTACTGGGGACTTTATTGAGGAAATATAATGTCATTCTCATAGCCTCACCCCATAAAAAAGTCTAGGAGATTTGACCTTAACATCATGCTCCTTGCCATTTCATTTATGGTACGATTCCGCCTTTCAGTCACACCATTCTGTTCAGGACTATCTGATATTATAAACTGAGCTACTATTCCACAATCCTCCAAATATTTGGCAAAATGACCTTTTACTTGTCCAATTACACCATATTTGCCATAATACTCTCCATCTCGATCAAATCTAACAATCTTGATAACTTTTTCTAGATGTTTCTCAACTTCAGTCTTAATAATCTTGAATTTATCAAGAGATTCAGACTTTTCCTTAACCAAGTACAAATATCCATATAAGGAAAAATCATCAATGAATGTTATAAAATACTTATTATTGCATATTGTGGGTGAATAAGGTCTGCATATATTTGTATGAATTAACTCTAAGAGATCTAAATTCTAAATAGATCCCTTTTTCTTAATCTTGATCAGTTTATCCCTACAGTAGTCAACATATATTTCTAGGTCACTGAGGTTTAAGGTAGGCAAGATATTATCCTTGGTTAGCCTTTTTACCATTTCCCTAGAAATGTGGTGAAGCCTTTTATTCCATAATATGGAAGACTTAACCTTTATTGGGGGTCCTTTGGCAACAATATGTTCAATATTATAGGATTTGAAATAAATCTCATTTAAACTCAAACACACTTCATATAGACCATATGACAAAAAATAACAACCAACTACTTTTGAATTCAAAGTTATATTTACAACCGTATCTTTAAATATAAAAGCATAGTCAATTTTGTCAAGCTCAAACACTAATATCAAGTTCTATCTAAATGACGGTATGTTCAAAATATTTTTTAAAAACAGTTCAAAACCAGTGTCTAGATTCAAATAGACATTGCTAACTAAAAGAACTTCTATTATGTCACTGTTGCTAACTGTGAGCACAAACTCTTTTTTATTTGGTTTCCTCTTACTTATCAACCCCTACAATATGAAAGTAACATATTTAGTCGCCCCACTATCAAGCCACTAAGAACTGGATATGACATCAACTAAATTAGATTCACAAACAACAAGGCCAAAAGAATTACCTGTATGCTCATGCTTTTCTAACCAAGCTTTATATTTTAGACAATCCGCCTTCATATGACCTTTCTTTTTACAAAAGAAATATTTAAGTTCCTTTTTCATAAAAGCTTATTAGCACCCATAACACCAGATATTGAAAAATCTCTTTCAGAATTAGGAACATTAGTTTTAATTTTCTTACCTTTTCTTTTGCCTTTCTACTGATGACTTGACATAAGAAGTGCGGTATTAACCTAACCCGCCTTTAGCTTCTCTTTCTCAGCTATAAATATGACAATGAAAGCATTAATAGTCCAATGATCATCCTTTGAGTTGTATGCAGTAATAAGCGTCTCAAACTCCGATAGTAGAGTATTGAGTGCTTGATGCACGATACAAATATCAAGCAGAATTATGCCAAGGTTCTGTAGCTTATTCTATATGTGGATCATGTGAGAATATATTTCCCAACACCTCCTATTTCGTTTTATCTCATGGAGTACAGTTGTTTCAAAAAGGTACCAATCTCAACATTGATATATATTTGATAATGCTGAAACACTGCAATCAGAAACTCTTTTGTTATATGAGTCTCTAGAAAACCACTCAATATATGCTCTAGAATTGACCTTTTAATGGTCAAATAACACAAGCGGCTCATTTTGTTCTAGGTTAAATGCAACTTTTTTCTGTAGTTGAACTCTCAGCAGTCAGGTCAGTAGGCTTCAGAGTCTCATGGCAATATCAATATATGCCAACTCCATAGCCAATTCCACTTCTCTCTTCCACGTTTTATAATTAGAGTCAGTCAACATTTCAATAGTCACTGTATTACTGTTGACTGAGAAGGAAACTGAAAAAATTAATGATGTAACACTTTAGTACAAGACAATAACAATACTTAAACCCATAAAAGAGTATTAATATAAAAATTTCAATGCATCATTATATAAATACTTTTGAGCAAAATATATAGCATGCAATAATAAATTCTTAATATAAGTACAATTTGGGAATTTACTACATTTGGATGTATAAACCATTCATACTAGCTTATTTTCAATAATATGTCTTATATTTTTCATATCCAAATTTAATTTATAATAAATACCTTTAGGCTGAACGATTGTAAATTAAATTTGAGACATTTATAAAACATATAAGACCAAATATTTCTTAAAATCTCAACTAAAAGACCGTTTTGATAACAACATTTCAATTGGTTTAAAAAAAAAAATTATACCGGAATATACCTTATTTATTATCTTGAAAATAACTTAATAACATAATTTTCATTCCTTATGAACATGAGGCCAAATGTCATGAAATATTATGTTCACAATAATTTAATCAATTACATTGTTAATTTCACATGAAAAATTTTGTTTTTCTAGGCGTGACAATTTTATGCCCATGCATTTAAATATCATGAAATAAAAATTTATCCCAAAAAAATGTCACAATTTTATCAAATATGGCTTTTAAAAATTAATTTAGAAAATATAAGTTAATTTAGGTTAAAACCAAGCAAAAAAAGGTCTCAATGAGAGAAAAATAACCAAATAGAGACTGAATTGACAAATTTAGAAACTTCAGGGAAAAAAATGGAAAAAGAGGAAGAGTGCATCAGAGGTGCGCGTGTGTGGCACACGCACTTGACCCAACATGTGCGTTGCTCCAGACACACCTATGCGCTCCCTCTGGCGTGTGTGATACACGAGCTAGAGACAAGCCCTTTGCCACCTGGAGCATGCCTTACATGCACTAACTTCATCCTTTTCCCTGATTCCATTTTCTACCATTTTTCATTGCAAATTTTTCTTCAATACTTTATAAAATTCCATTTTCATTCCAAAACTCAATTAAACTCAAGTTTTTTTCTTTGACTTAATGAGAAAAATACGAAAATGACTCTAAAAATATGTAATTTGGCTATGATGTCATTTGATAGAAAATCAATTTAGCCAAAAAAAAAAACTTAATAATCTAATATCTGGATCTAAAATATGTAATTTAGAGTATAAAACAAATTTAATTGAGATAGATGATGAAAAAAAGGACATGATTTCGTTGATTTCATTGTTGCAAGAACAATCAGGAGGAGTTTGCACTAAAAATTTTTCTCGATTTCTGATTCAGAATGATAAAGTTCTTTTTTTGTCTTTATCGATTTTCAATAATTATGGGCCGTCCATAACACCTATGTTATTATCAAGTCCACATTGATTATTCACACTAAATCAACTCATAAATTTTTGTTTAAATAAAAAATTAATCATATTCCGAATGCCTTTATTTTGTAATATTTTTATTTCTCACTAACAAGAAAGATAATTCACTTAATATAGTAATTATGGGTCGTCCATAACACCCATATTATTAACAAACTCATATTAATTATTCATACTAAATTAATTCATGAAGTTTTGTCTACATAAAAAATTGATAATATTTAGAATATCTTTATTTTGTAATATCTTTATTTCTTACTTAATAAGCTATAATTAGATTAAATATCTAACACTCCCTCCTCGTCACCACCACCGCCCTTTCATCCACCTCTCTTATGTCAGAACTCTAGGTGATGATTTCTTCTCCGGCAATGACGACGCTAATTGATCCCTCAATGGTAGCTCCGGCGATGACGGTTGTACTTTTGCTTTTGTTTAGTCTTCTTGGCATCCTATTCAGTGGATCTAGTTTTTGACATTCTTTCTTTCCCCCCTTCGTATCCTGCTCAATCGATCCCTATGATTGTTTTTTTTTTTTTAACTTTTCCTGGAAACAAATGGCAGTTCATGAGCTTTTGTGTTTTCTTGTTTTTACTTTTTTAAACATTTTTATGCAACTTTATACCATTTGTGAAAGTGTTGCCAGAAGAAATACAAGAGGAATAATGGAAGTGAAAATGAAATTTGAGTTTTTTTTTTCGTTCGATGCAGTGAAAATGGGAGGGGGAGTCGAAGACTGCATTTCTTGCTCGCTTTTCCTGTTTGGTTCATGAGAAAATGCTGGAAACTGCAAGATTAGGGATTTCAATCAAGTTTGCAAATGGATAATTGGAAAGAATATCTTGGAGAACAAGGGGCCATATCATTGTTTTTTTACTTTGTTGCTGACATGTTATATTTAGTGTCATTTATTTTAAATATTAAAGTTGATCTATATAATTCATGTCAGCGTGTGGTTAAAAAATTTAACGCCTGAAGACTTAACAGTGTTTAAGTTTTTGGCATTTGAATAAAGAAAATCATAATTTCATCTCAAAATTTGATATTTCCTAGTGAAATCAATGATTTTAGTGCCTATTTCCTGCTATTTTTAGAATTAACAGATTTTAGAAGATCAATTACGGTATTTGTACCATCAACGGATTTGGTTTTTTTTTTTTTAGTTCATATTCCTTTCGGTTTATTTTAAATGTTCATTTTGACACCATACTAAACCAAGCCAAAGAAAATATTTCTGCAGTATCAAATACTAAACCATGAGGTAAGGTACCTGGAGCTATTTTTGGATGGACGTGTGGAGCGGTTTCTCCGATTCTAGCCGAAGCTATAGCTGTGCGTTGAGCTTCCCTCTTAAATTCATAGTCATGGCTTTGAGGAGGTTTTCCAGGCTTTATCTTCTAATTCTTTCTTCGGGAAGTTGGTATTGTTTATGATTGTATGCAACTAAAATTAAATTAGGCTCTCTATTTTCCAAAAATAAGTAAGACTAATGATCATTCCACGTGAATTATATGTGATGATACTCTAATTATTTTATTCGTATTAATTCAGTATCTAAACCTCTTAAAACTATAATAAAAACTAACTACAGTTAACTTAACAGAATATTGAGATAGACTTCTACATCAATAAAAAAAAATTTCACATCAGATTTAAAAAATAAAATTTATCTCATTCCTAATATAAATTACTAAAATACCCTCTTCCTCTCAATCCAACACCTCTAGTTTTCGTGCACCACTATTGTTTAGTTTCAAGCTAAGTCCTATTAAAACTGATGGATCAAAACTTTCAACATCCCTAATTGATTTAATAAATTACCCACCAAAAAAAAAAAAAAAAAAAAAAAAGGAAGAAAAGCCTTTTATTCGATATTACTGTGCATACTTTATGTTAAGATTTGAGCACAGATGGACCAAAACTTGGATGTCGACGGATGGGGGTTCTCTAATGGACCAAATAATGGTTTCCCCTTATGCTACAATCCGACACGACACGATTTTATCTTTTTGGATCATTGATACAGTACAAAAATGATATTTAAATATTATTTTTTATAAAGTAATACTATTAATTTTGATATTTTAGTAAATTTATGCGTGTTATAAATGGGTTGGATTGAATTGACACGACATGATGTAAAAAAATTAAATGGACTGTAATAGGTTTGCATGTCGACCCGTGACATGACACGATTTGAGCCATGTCATAAACAAATCGACTCATTTATGATACGAATCCGTATAAATTCAATGTTAATCTGCTAATTTTATATATTTTGCATATCAGATTCATGTGTTATGACCTATTTTGACACTCCTACTCTATGCTGCTCTCTACAAGGTCGATGGACGGTCATTCTTCTGTCAACTCCTCTAGCAACATTGCCGTCCGTTCGGATCTGACACTCTAGCCCACCAGAAAGTCGATCTTTTGAAGGTTGTGAAGAATATTTCCGATTCGAAATCCTGTTGGCCAGGAGTTGTTTGTTCAAGAGAAATCTAAATGGTTAGATCATTGAATAAAAATGTATTCCATGTTTATTCTCAAAATGTTTCACTTTGCGAAACTGGCTTTTACTTAAATAAGTGAAAAAAAAAAATTTACCAATATGTATTTTTTTTAAACATATTTCTCTCTCTATGCATTTTTTTTTGTCATGTAAGATGAGATTAGAATTGACTGGAAATTGATTGCTAGTTATAGAGGCAATGAATGGAAACAGTATGATAAGAATGGATGAAATGTCCATTTTTTTTAAAAAAAAAGGTTCAAATCCTTTTTTTTGGCATGAGTGTTCTATATCGAAAACAATTTCTAACTATTCATTTTGAACCCATTTTTGTATTAAAATAGTAGTACAAAGAGTACTTTGTTGCGTCTAGACTTCATTTAGTTTTAACCATTTAAATGATTCAACGTTATTGGTTGAGGGAGAATCAAAGTATATTTACCCATAAATCACGAACTGATATGATTCTTAAAGATGATTTATTAATTTACTCAGAAAGAATTTGCAGGATCACATACTTTTTCTTTCCTAGTTTAAAAAAATACAGCTGGTTTAATTCAGTCTATTCTTGAAACAAATAATCCACACACATCTCCTTTTCAAATTTCATTCCAATCAAACGATCTATAGCTGCCAGTATATCTTTTGGTAACAAAAATATATTGTTATGATGTATATCAAGATTCAGTCTCTGATTCATATTTAATTGACCAATCTTTTCTAATTGACATCTTTATTGAAAGAATTTCTTCGCCATCCTAACTGGCGATCATACATCAGTTTCTCATCCTCCCAGAATTCCACAATTCAACAATTCTTAAAAAAAAAAATTGCAAGGTAAATCGCCATTTAAAGTAGCGTTTTATGATTAAGGCCCCACCATTTTTTCCTTAAATATTAAACTTAATTAATTTATGTTATTAATAATTATTTTTTTATAATTAAATAATTACTTATCCTTTTTTTTTAATTTTTCTTAAATAACAAATATTTTAATTAATGTAATTTATGATTAATTATATTATAATTAAATTTTTTTAGAATTTTCTAAAAAATATTGGTTAATTTTAATTAATTAATTAATGACATCATTTTTATTACCTTATGTTTTAAAATAAATTTTTTCAACACAATTTTTTATAAATTCTAATTAAAAATTATATCGAAATGAAACTAACGTAAAATTTAACATCAGTATAAACAAAAAAGAATATCAATGTCCTCCAATATGCCATCTTGTACGATAAGGTGGTAGTCTTTTGTTACGTCTATGTTATTGCCTTCTAAATACAGTTTTGATTAATAGACTAGAGTCAACATCTTCATTTGTGTTGTTCATTTTTTCTTCCACAGTAGAAGGAGCCTTATATGCTAAGACATTCTACTCTGCACATCTTCAGCACATGATTTGGATTTCAGGAGAATCATCAAAATCAGACTTTTTATCTCGATATTTGTGCAGTAGTCTCATTGTACTTATCCATGGCTTACACTACAATATACATTATGTATGACATTTGGAAGTACGTTGTTTGGGGCTCCTTCTACTATGGAAAAAAATGAACGACACAGTTGAAGAGGTTGCCTCTAGTCTATTAATTGGAACTGCATTCAGAAGACAACGACCTAGACGTAACAGAAAAACACTAACTATGGTATAAGAGAGCATATTGGAGGACATTAATATTCTTTTTTATTTGTACTAAAATTAAATTTTATATAAATTTCATTCCTATATAATTTTTAATTAAAATTTATAAAAACTTGTGTTGAAAAAATTTATTTAAAAAAATAAGGTAATAAAAATGATGTCATTAATTAATTAATTAATTAAAATTAACCAATAATTTTTAGAAAATTATAAAAATAATTTAATTATAATATAATTAATCATTAAATATATTAATTAAAATATTTGTTATTTAAGAAAAATTAAAAAAAGGACAAGTAATTATTTAATTATAAAAAAAATAATTATTAATAACATAAATTAATTAAAATAGTATAATATTTAAGGAAAAAATGGTGGGGCCTTAATAAAAAAACGCTACTTTGAATGGCTAATTACATTGCAATTTTTTTTTTTTATAGAATTGTTGAATTGTGGCAGATAAAGAAACTCATGTATGATCACCAGTTAGGGTGGCGATCATACTGTTCTATTCATGGCAAACCCCATCTTACATGGTAAATAAAAAGCATAGAGAGAGAAATATGTTTCAAAACAGCACATATTGGTAATTTTTGTTTCACTTAATTAAGTAAAAAGCCTCTGTCTCAAAGTTTTTTTTTATGTATCATTGTTGATGTATTGACCTTTTTCCTGAACTGAAAATGTGTTCTTTTTATTGTTCTTGATAATAGAAAGGAAGACAATAAATTCAACGAAGACATTTTCAAATTTTTTCAATTATAATTGTTTGGTTGTTGAAAAAGTGAAAGAAAATGTGTTTGGTTATATTTTGTTAAGAAATAAATGGAAAAATTTTTGTAGAACCATTTTGCATATGTGGAATTTTGAGATGAGATTTTTTGTTAATATGGAAAGTCCATGCCAGCATTCTGTTAACTTAAGTTAACAAATCTAGATGGAAGTAGTTTTGTGTTATAAAATTATAGTTTAAAATATTTTCTATTACAAATAAAAATTTAGATATTGAGTCATTATAAATCAACTAGTTGAAGTATTATATGTATAATTCACCCAAGCATTCCTAGCTTCGCAATCGGGAAGCATGATGCTTATAATTGATATATTAACATGCCATAAATAATATATCGCAAATATATATGATACTAAACACATGAGAAGTACAAAATACTTAACATAAATATGCATCATTTTTTATTAATTTTTTTATTAAGTAAATATCATTTAGAGTACTAATAAAAATGTATTGCATAATATCATAATAAAGTTCCTATAACATACAAATATTGCTAAATTTTATGAAAAAATGCAAATAGACTATCAAACAATAAATATAATGAACAAATAGCCAGTCATCGCCGAACTTGCAACATTAAAATTATTAGGCGGAAGAAATATTCCGTCCTTTCCAATTATTTATATTTGTCATTTTTTTATCCGAATTTTTTTTTATCTAATTTGCCTTTTAAATGTATTTTTGATTTATATTGCCTCATTTTTTATCGTAAAAACTTATATGTGACATCTTAATATTAATATGATAGTCGATATAACACCATTAACGAAATTACATATTTTCTTTTATTATATTAGTATTAGAGGATTTCATCTAAGTTTTTACTAAAAAAAGAAACCAACATAGAACAAAAATTCATTACAAAAGGAAAAATGGACCATAAAAAAATAAGAAGCAAAATAATAAATCTAGACAACTGCAGGACCGGATATGTCTTAAAAAAAATTAAGGAAAGGAAAGAGGAAATCGTGCACAATGAACGTTATTAATGGCAGCACATGGCATTGAGAACGCCACTGTTCATAAAATAGGTTAGGTCCCCGTTTGTTCTTTTCCGCATTCTAAAGCAATTAAGAAAAAAATATGGCATTTGCAGTGAACTGTCCTGTATTGAATGGAAGGCCATTTTGTTTTGTCGGATATTTATATAATAAAAGGCAATTCGGAGTTACTGTAACTAGTACAGTAATTTTCCAGTTTTGCCTCTCGTTCAAATTTTTTTTAGCAAGTAGCACTGAAACGGCGTCATTTTATTTATGGAGAAAACGCGTTGTTTAACTGATCATTCCACTGCCAAGCAGAACACATAATTTTGTGTTGATTAGGCTGAAAAAAATTACACAAAGGACTGGTGGGCTTGGACTGGTAATGAGCTGCTGGGCTTCGAATGGTGGGCCTGTAAATCTAAAAAACCCATTATTAACCTTGGCCTGCCCATTTTTAGCTCCATACTTTTGGTAATGTTTTTTGTCTTATCATCGTCCAATCTATATTTTTAGTGACATTTTTCCCTTATCATCATGAAAAATATATTTATTTTTTCAATTTTCATTAAATTTTGTTCTTCAATTTTTTCTTCCTCATATAAAAAATATCGAAAATTTAAACTAATTTTCATGTCTCATTCGTATAAAATTTTTTATTAAAGTTTTTTTGAACTTTAATTAAATTTTTTTCTTCAAATTTTTCTTCCTTATATCAATCAAAATTTTCTTTCTCATATAAAAAATATCTAAAATTTAAACTAATTTTCATATATAACTTGTATAAAATCATAATCTTTCTATCTAATTAAAATTAGATTTTCAAATTATGTTAAAAAAATTATTTAGATTTACAAATTAATTTTAAATAAATTAAGTATGAATATTTTTTTATATCGCGTGAATTTAAGAAGCTAATTATTACCCATGACCTGCACATTACCTAAGCTCATTTCCAGCTCTACATTTTTAGTGACTTTTTTACTTTTATCATTAGGCAATCTACACTTTTAGTGATATTTTTTCCTTATCATCATGTAAAAACAAATTATTTATTTTTCTCAACTTCGATTAAATTTTGTTTTTCAAATTTTTCTTCCTCATATCAATTAAATTTTGTTCTTCAAAATTTTCTTTCTCGTATAAAAAATATCTAAAATTTAAATTAATTTTCATGTCTAATTTGCATAAAATTTTTTTATTAAAGTTTTTATGAACTTCGATTAAATTTTGTTATTCAAATTTTTCTTTCTCATATTAATCGAATTTTGTTTTTCAAAATTTTCTTCTTCATATAAAAAATATTTAAAATTTAAATTAATTTTCATGTATAATTCGTATAAAATTTTTTATTAAAGCTAAAATTATAATCTTCTTACCTAATTGAAATTAGATTTTTAAACTACATTATGAATAAAATTGAATAAATAATTAAATTTCAGTTTAATAAAGACTAGATATATGAAAAAAAAAATTGGAAATAATAATAGTAGATAAATAAGTTTAAAAAATTTAAATTTAATTAATTAATTATAATTAAAAGAAAAGGAAAGAACGAATTAAAAAAAAAATTGGATAGTCAAAGTCAGTGGAACAAATTGTGGTTATAAATAAGGTACTTCTATATTCTTCTATTATTTTCTCTCTATTCTTTTTCCTCCCATTACCCACCAGACTCATTCTTCCCTCTCTTCCCTCAAGATTTGTTTCAAAATTTACTCCAAAATAATTTATTTGCGGTAAATAATCTTCTCTCTATTGCTCTTGGGTTGTTTAGAGTTATTAGGGCTGTGTAATGACAGTATCTTGTATCCCGATTTTGATGATCATAGAAATTGATTTTGGAGAAGAATTAAACATGAAAATTGTATATTTATGTCTTAGAATTATGAATATATAAATATTTTTGCATGATTTTTCTATAGAGAGAAATATGTGTAATTTACTAAAATTGGTTTCTGGAGACATATCAATAGGATACCTCACATTGTTGGCTTGTTTTGATCACTTTAAGAGCTCAATTTGTGGAAGCTCAAAACATAAAAGTTGTAGTCCTATGTGTGCTATAGCTTTATACTAAATTTTGTATATATTCATCTTGTTTAGGCTGAGTTATTATAAAATTAAGTATGATTGTCCTTTAATTGAGCTGCAAATGGTGTCTGTGAAGTTTTAATAAATTCGTATTTATTTTTAGACTACTTGTAGGCTGAATTAATTAAAGTGTAAAATATAAATGTTTTATTTATGTGTCTTAGCTAAATCTCTGTGGAAACCACACCTTAAGATGTTGATGTTGTGTATTTTGTGAGTTATGATCATAGAAATATACACTAGTCAGTTGTCACTCTAAGTTGAATCAATTACATTTTTCCTATCAATTGAGGACTTTAGAGGCGGAATAAGTAAAAGTAGTAAACATGAAAAATGTTCCAAATTACCTTGCCTTAGTGGTCCCAAAGTTTCATAACAATTTAATGCACATGTTGGAAGACATGAATTTTTAAATTTAGTGTCTTTAAACTGTATAGGGGCAGTTTTGCAATTGCACTAAAAATTGTGTAATGCTCTAAAAATTCTGAAATTTTAATATATTGCAGTATTATGTGTTAAAGTTAATTAGAAATAAAAATCATACAAATTGGACATATATAGTGAAAGTTATATAATTAACGGTCCTAAAGGGTCAAAGTATCACTTAGGAAAACTTTAGTTATTTATTTAAAACTAAATTAAGAATAAGTATTTTAACAATGTATTAATTAATTATATTTCCAAATTAGGTCATTAATAAGAAGAAGAGCCACAAAAATAGGCAAACTCCAAATTTTAGATTTTAAAAAGTACTCCATTAAGGTTTGTACATATAAGCATTTTAGTTCGCTCTAATTGCATGATTGTGTGTATATACAACATAATGCATGCATTGAAATAATGAAATTTTATATTATGGTATAATATATAAAATATGTTGAGAATTGAGTGGAATGATTATGTACTTAATTAATGGTAATACATGATAAAATGTCATGTTAATATATAATTTTGAAATAAATTGTGAACATGTGATTATGTTTATAAAATAAATCAGTAATAGCTTTATTTGTCCATTTCTCTACCTAGGGGCTATATTAAGATAGATGATGCACCATTAAGAAAAAATACGGTACCAACTTAGTTATAAATTTTAAGGATAGGGAGGTCTAGGCTCGTTGAGTGCCCCGTATCCTATTATATACAGATATATTATATTCAGTCAAGCTAGCCTAGGCTCGAGAAGCGCTCCTAATTAGAGCTTTTGGTGAATACGGTAGCCAAGGCTCGTGGAGCGTCCCTATTTCACACTCTGTATCCAAACAGCCCGAAAACGAGATTTGGACCAATGGTGAATAAACTCTAAAATGAAATATGAGAATTAATTATGTATATTTGAAATAAAGTAAGCAATAATTGTGTGATGTATTTTAAAAATATTGTATGGAGTAGCATGGTATAATTAGTGAACACATGATATGATATATTAAATGGAATTGTTTGCATAAATTTAGTATGATAAGTTAAATAAATAATTGATATATATTTTTAGTAAAACATATTAACCTTGAATATTGACATGCTCCTTGCATATTTATTGTGAAATATATGTCATCCATTTATATGACTGCATATGAGAACTTTAATATTTATATATACCACTAAGTTAGAGATAACTTAGCGTGATTTTCTCTCACGCAGGTTCAAGAGCTTGTAGATAGTATATTTCAGAAGTTGACCAGAGAAGACAAATCTCATCTTAGAAAAGACATTGAAACCCGATTTATGGATTTATAACATTATGCTTTTGTATTTTATTTATAATAATGCATATGGTCTAATTAACATGTCATGGATAAAGTAAAAGAATATATTTTATATTTTGATATAATATTTAGTATATAGTTACGTATGAGACTTATAAACCGCAGATAGGTTTAAATTAGTAATTATGATCACATGATATATAAATAAATGAAATAATGATATAAGATGATAACTAATATAGTACACTTAATTATAATTATATATTTATATATTAATTTATTAATAAGGAAAAAATATATTATAAATTTTAGATTAGTTTATCCAGGTAATCACATGGCATTTCACTTATATAATAAAATTATTCCTATTATATAAATGAAGTGTTATACAAATACGTTAAACATACCAACAACCGAAGGACAAAGATTGGTAGTTCCTTTATCACCATTAGACACATGAGCTTTAGAAGCCTTGAGAAAATTTAGAAGGTAGTTACGCGCCCACTGAACTTGAATGCTTGCAGTCCGAGGTTTTTGTAACATTGCATCATCCTATCATATAACGGCAAAGTCAGACAATATTATGTATCTTATTTTGATTTACAGTAACTAAATCAATGTTTAAGTCATGATTACATAAGTAACATATATTTATTTTACCATTTAACATAGTTCTGTAAGTTTCCAATATTAACTTATATTGTCAATTTGATTGAAAAACCAACATGTTACAGTCTGTTTTCTGAACTTTCCCACAATACTTCCTTAGAAAACATGCGGACATAATATACTTTCAATAATTAAATCACAAAAAAAAAAATTCATTCATATCAAATCTCACAACCATTTCAAGCCATCTATGGCCTGTATTAACTCAATCCATTATCAAGTATTAATAAAACTTATATGAAACAAATCATTTTCTATACTTTTTAAAAGCTTATGCATATTATGACAAAAGTCTAAACTAAACTAATATATTCATAAACTAATATATACATTAAGCTTATGCCTTTTTTATAGCTCAATTTATAGATAATTAAATCTTTTATTTTTAAAAAAAATATTTATACGGCTAATTATATATTTACACACAAAATAAAATGTCAAAAGTAAAGAAAGAACAAAATTCAAAACCAACCAAGCCAAACATCTGATCTGCTGCTGTTTTTCTGCAACAGGATCCGTGACACTTTCTAACAAGCTTTATCTACAGACTTATAGAAAATATTTACAAAATCTACTACTCTTCAGGCTTCTTACACACACATATGACAAAAAAGACTCATACTAAGCATAAACTTAGTGATACATGTTTTTTGGCAATATAATTTTTAAAAAATAAAATACAACAAAATAATTCAAATTTTAAAGCATCTTTATCCACAAGTATATCAACCAATAAAATCATAACAATCATAATTACATAAACAAAGTCATTTCATTACATATTAGTTGATTTCTATAAATATTATTATCTTCATAGTTTTACTAAATTTTTAATAACCATTATATTTTCATTGACCCTATTTATTGAAATTTATTATAATTGTTGTCATTGTTTTCTCATATACAAATTTTGCACAAAACATTTTTCTATTATATTTATTTATCTTTCTGCTCATTAATATCTTAAATCAGAACTAGGAAAATATAAGGGATTTGACTACTTTTACAACCTCGACTACTGATTTAGCCTAACAGTATATAACTTTGCACTTACATAACAATATTTCGACGCTGTGCATTTATCAAATATCAAATTCAATGCATTTGTGCCTATGAAATCTCAGTGTTACGACGCTATTCACACCTTACAATCCCCAATTGGCATGCCAACATGTCTAATCTACTATTTTTAGACCATGTATGATATGGGCTTTTATTCACATAGTTCAAATTATTTCACCTTATAGTTCACTTTCGTAATTAAATATCAATCTTTATCCGTTCGCATATAAATATATACATGAAAATCATACTCTCAATACATCATACATCACAATTTACAATTCATCTCTAAATTCATACAATTCACTAAGCTCTTATAATTTTTTTTTATGTCATTCATTAGTCTATTATCAAATAAAACTTGCAACACAGTCATTATTGTGTATCACATCATTACTAATAAGTCTATTCTACAACTATGGCTTAATAAGCTATTATAATATATTAGCAACTTATGTTACCCATTTCCTTATTTTATTTACATAAGTATAATTTTATTTCAAAAAACCTATAAAGACTATTTACTGACAGTAAAGTGTAATTTTAACTTCTTTTTTCTTTGAAAATACTGTTTTGGCAGGTAGTCTTCACTTGATTAACTATACAAACATTTAATATTCAAAGTTGTTATTAGTGTTATGCTCAATTCTAATATTTCTATGTTATTAAGCCAAAAATACAAATTCATACTAAATATGTCAGTATTAACTTTTAATCAGCTATCTAAATTTATAAACTCATTTCCATGTTTAAACCCAAACCAACGTGTCACTAAGACTAAACACTATTATGCAAAACCATGTAAGGTAGATTAGGATTAATTCTGTTACTTTCAAAATGTTAATCTAAAAATATCTCAAGCTACCATTGTTCATTTTCTTCTCAACCACATTTCACAATAGACGCAAAATCTAAATCACAACTCATTGCACAAAATCTTTTCACATAATTTAATTAAAATTTCACTTATAATTAAAAGTTCTTCTAAGTACCCTCTTAATCATCTAAAACTTAATTACATACCAATCTACTTTAATCAAGGTTCCAATTTCCTTGTAAGCTAGTCACGACTCAATCCTTCAAGGCTGTCCAAATTTGGTATTCTTTAGTTCTTGGTTATTTAACATTTAATTCTCGTTTTCTTTCATGAAATTCTAGTCGAAAGGTTCTTACACAGCCACAAATTTCTTGCTTTAGATCTTTCTAATTAGGTGTACTTTACAAACTGCGGTTTTGTTTCATATATTCCAATCTACTTTTAACTTCAATTCAAGCCCACAAAGACAAGATAAAGAGAAGAGAGAAGAGATTAAATATATAACCCACTTACCCTTTGAATTTACAAGAGCTAAACAACTCCTTAAGGTTTCTTTCTTCCTCCTTTTTTCTTCTTTTAGCTCTCATTAATTATATACTCCATAAATCAAAATTTTTTTTATTAAATACTCTATTTGTTAACTATTTTGTTAACTCTAATTAAAGTTCGGATTTCCAATTTGGATTAATTTTTTTTAAATCAAAATTTTTATTTTTATTCCTTATTTTTCTTTAGTTTGAATTTAGACTTGTATTTGGTTGGTGCGTTCATTGCAAAACAAGAATCAGTCAAGGTCTAAACTTGTGGACGTGACAGTTTTTCTCCATGAAGGACAACATTTCTAGCATTTCAATGTGACCGGTATATCATAATAAAATCTTTAACACTAGAAATACCTTTTTAAACCTTGATTCTCTATAACAATTCCCAAAAATTATAACTCTGCCCATTTGCTCCAAACACATGATAATTAGCTTCTGACCAAAATTCATGACATGAGGGACATAACCACGAGTTATGAAATATGGTTTCATCAGCTAAGCCACAAGTCTGACAATTAACTCCTAGAATAGGTACATGGTGTGATATCAAATTGGCCTTTGTGGGGACAATTTCATGAGGCACTCTCTAGAAAAAATTTTAACTTTGGATGGGAGGGAGAGGGACCAAATATACTTCCACCAGCCTTTAATAAGTGAGCTAACATTAGCAGCAGGTTTAAAACTCCTAGCTAGGCGGTGGGAACTCCTAATAGAGAATTCTCCATTTTTTTCAAACCTCCAAAATATTGAGTCATACATACCACTGTACAGCCGAGAAATAGTCAAGATGTTACCTGCAGTTTCATCATCAAACATGGTTCTGATCAAGGGGAAATTCCAGTTACCATTGGAGAGAAGAAGAGAGCTAACTTGGGAGGTAGATGCAAACCCCATAAGATGCAGAGGATGAGGATAAGGAGGAGAGCCATGAATCTATAAATCATCAAACATTCTAATGTTCATCCCATTCCCAACATACCAACCAATACCTTTCTTAAACAATTTCAAGCCCTAGACTATACTCCTCCACATATAAGAACAGCCAGGCCAAGCACTAGCTTTGAGAAAGCTTCCAATTTTTACATATCGGGCATACAAAACTCTAGAAAGCAAAGACGTTGGGTACTTCATAATTCGCCAAGATTGTTTAGCAAGAAGTGCCTAATTAAAATCAACAAAGCTTCTAAAACCCAAACCCCCATCCTCTTTGGGAAGACAAAGAAAATTCAAGGTTTTCCAATGAATTTCATTCTTTTCTAACGTATCACCCCGCCAAAACTTTGCACACAATCTCTCTAAATCATCACATATTCCAGCTGTAAGTTTAAAAAGTGACATGATATAAGATGGGATAGCTTGGATTTTAACTTCCAATTAGATAGGCATTTAGCAACACAATCCTTTATGAAGCCAAATTAATCTTTTTTGTTTTTACCCACAGTGGAGGGGAGAACCAAGTAATATTCATGACAAGCTACTGCCTGAACACTGAATATAGCTTTAAGGTGCAGTACAATGTTTGGACTGGAGTTAGGACTAAATGAATGTGCAAATTTCTGGAAATTAATTGCCTGGCCTGAAACTTTTTCATATAAGTTCAGCAAGGCTTAAGCCAATAGCATTCCTCAACTGTAGCTTTTGCAAAAATGAGGCTATCATCAGCGAATAGAAGATGGGAGATCATAGGAGATTTGTTCCAGCTATCTAAACAACCCTTTCCATTGAGAAAATACAAGCAAGTATTACTCAAATCATCACCTAGAATAACCCAATAAATTTGAAAGGAGACAACAGGCATATCATCTGGTCCTAGGGCCTTTAGAGGCGACATATCAAATAAGGTTGTATAGATCTCCTCTCTAGTAAAATCAGATTCAAGGTTTTCCATCATATAGTGAGAGACTTTGTTTTCCAACATCTCAATAACAAGAGCCATATCAACCTAATGAGGATGACTTGCGGCAAAGAGATCACTAAAATACTTTTCAATTAAAGAGATCATCTCATTCTGATCTTCAGTCACAGACCCATCATCATCTACAAGAGACCAATTTTACTTCTTTTCTTTCTTTTTTTTTTAAGGGCTATCAAGTGAAACCATATGGTATTTCTATCCCCACTTTTAACTAGCTTTCCTTTTCCTTTTATTGCCAGTATTTATCTTTAAAGTTACCAATTTCAATCAGTTCTTTTTCTAACAAATCAATTTCAGGCAAGTCCCTTTCAAATTCATCATAACCATACAAAGTTTCCAACCTTTTCCGAATATCTCCAATTCTCCTTTCGTTTTTTAGGTAAGTCTCTCTTCCCCACTGTTTTAGACCCACAGATGTATGATGAATTTTCCTTGCCATTGTATCAATAGGACAAGACCTCGAAACACCATTCCAGCAATATTTTACAATATTAGAGCACTCCACCAATTCTAACCGCCCTAACTTAAAGTGAAAACGTGAGATACCCTTAAAAAACTTAGGCTGGTAAGGCTTGGATTCAACAGAAAGAAGTAAAGCTCAATTATCCAACCGATAGAAACCCAACACTTTTAACACAAAAACCCAGAAACCACTCACAGAACTCCTCATTGCCTACAAATCTTTCCAAACATTCTAAAAGGGTTAGACCCAAAGCTAACTTTATTCTCTATGTGAATTTAGGCACCTTGTATCCCAAATCATGTAAACCACACTGCACTAGTGAGCCTAAAAAATCTATCATCTAAGGAATATTAGGCACGCCACCTTTTTTCTCATTACCAAACAGTAATGTATTAAAATCCTCCCCCCTAATCTACGGACCTAATACACCATTATAGTAAAGTCTTTTGAAAAGTTCCCACAAGAACCTTCTATCTTGTACATTTGGGGCCCTATAAAATCTTGTAAATCTTTATTGATTCCTTATATCTTTAATAAGGGCATCAATATGTCCCTAACTATATGAAGAAATAGTCACTGATAATGCATCTTTCCATAGCAACATTTGCCCACCACTTCTTCCAATAGCACTCACCAAAAAATAGCCTTGGAAGTTCAACTGCTTCTTGACAAAGTTTTCTTTATCCATATGTAACAATGTTTCACATATGAATACAATTTTAGGATCTTTACTACGGATAAGGTGTTTAAGCCCATCTAATACTCGAGGGTTCCTAAGCCCTCAAGCATTCGACACTGAGGTACTCATTGCTCTCGGTGGTTCTGCTTGGACACGGAAACTGTTGATAAAAGGTTATCTATTGGCTCTACAATAGTCTCTCCAATAGCTAAAGAATTTAATGAGCAACTATTAGTAATATCTATCAAAACCCTTTTCCTTCCATCTTTAATATATATACTGGCAAATTCCATAGAAGTTACTTTATCCTTGAATTTTTGGGCTAGTTTTTTCCATTTTTTTCTTCTTGGATAATTCAGCTCCAATACTAGGAGCAACTACACTAATATTTTCCGCTAAAGCTTCCTTTATCATTTGTCCCTTTATAAATCCACTTGCATCCTTTTTACTAATAATACCTAAATTATTAGCATCTATCTACTCCTCACTCAAGAAGACCATTGAATCAAGATGATCGGCTTGTTTTCCTAATTCAGCCCATTTACCTATTTTCCTTTGATTATCTGATGAAGAGATGGAAATTTCATTCGAGCTTAGTACATCTTTACAGTTGTCCTTAGCTACTAATCCACCATGTATATCCACATCTATAAGATTTTTCACAACTTTTTCCTACAGTTTAGCCCCGAGGTCATCTTCACGATTATTGCCCTGTCCTTTATTCTTCTGACTTCGCCTTCTCTAAAAAGTTTGATTTGCAATAAAGGATGCTTTCAACCATTTCCTATAAGGTTATTCCCCATTAGAATCCTAATTATCTTCCACACATTTAGAATCTACATGGCTAATAACTCCACATGAGAAACAAAAGGGGTGCATTTTTCATAGGTCAAGAGTATCACCAATTCATCTCCGCTGCTTTCCTTTTGAATATGTAATGTCCTTTTTAGTGGTTTAGCAATATCTATAGCCACTCAAACTCTTACAAATCTACCAAACACTCCCCCGTATAAATCTTTTACCACCTTCGTAACCTCTCCAATTTCATCACCCAACCACTTAGTAGCTATCTCAATCATCAAAGATAGAGGGACATTATGCATTTGAACTCAAAATCGGGCCACATTAAAATTAATCTCATGGAATGAAGAGGCACCCTCAGGGTCAGCAAAGGAAACCAAAAAATCATCAAATCTCCAAGGGCCATTATTCATTACCATTTTCTTTTATTGTGACTCCTTAAATTGACATAAAAACAAATTATCATAGATAAATTCTACCCTTATTTTATCCCTTAATCCTACAATGGCTGGAATACGGGATCTAAACACTTCCCTATTTATCTACTTAATAGAGAAAATCTTGGCAGCGAAGCACAGCTTCAATTTGTCGTATTCGATCCAAAACATATCATTCTCTAAGACCATCATTTCCCCACAGTTGATGTTTGAATTCCTAAACTTGAAGCTGAGATTTGAGATTTGGTTAGGATCCATGGCAAGAGAATCAAAATCACCAGTGGATAAAGAATGAAAATGGTCACTTTATGAGAAGAAAAACCAAGCACAAGGAGTCAAAGCTCACAAAGGAGCTAAAATCGATGGTGGACGGTGCCACTATCTGCTTCTACTCTAGGTTTTCAAAGCAACGATGAGAGAAGATATGTTTAGACTACATTTAAGTTTACTATGCTAGTTTTAGCTTACTCCAATTGTTCCCGCTCCAGCTACATATACACAGAGATTGCCATTAACAATCATAGTCAACAAAAAAAAATCAAAAGAATTAAATAGCGAGCGCAATAATAATAATAATAATAATAATAATAATAATAATAATAATAATAATAATAATAACCAAACAGAACTGTATTGAATTCGGTCAATTCGGTTAGGTTTATTTAGTTTTCAGTTTATTTTGTTCGGTTATTTCTAAAAAATTATGTTTATTTGGTACGATTTGATTGAAAATATTGAAAAATCGATTAAACTTAACCAGCCACATTTTTTTATGCATATATATTCTTTTATAAATTTTATAGTAGTTAATTTTAATTTTTATATGAAATAAAAGAAATTATAGTTTATAATAATTAGTTTGTTATAAGATAGTTGATAAAATCCGAACTAATGTTAATTTTATGGTAATTAATAAAATTATGATAATTGATTTTAATTCATGTTAATTTATAAAATTTTAATTTTAGTTTATGATAATTTATAAAGTTATAATAATTGATAAAGTTATTATTATTGATTTTAATTTTTTATAATTTGATAAAATATGGTAATAATTATAATTTATATTAATTAATAAATTAATTTACAAAGCCGATTAAACAACCAAAATATTTTGGTTCATGATATACTTATATATATATATATATGTATGGGTTCGGTTTATTGAAATTCGATTCGGTTCTAAACCGAACGCACATCTCTATGTATAACTATCAGCCACATTTTCTACAAATATTTTATGCATTATATATGTAATTGTATATGTCAACTATATATAGCTTATATGAAAGCTGTATGCAGGCTACAAGTAGTTTATGGAATGCAACCTCAATTGGCTGTATATTATAGTATACAGTATGTGATATGTGTTTTTAATACAGTAAATGTTATATTTAGATTATATGTTCAAAGGTACATTTACTTATATTTATTATGTATATATAGGCTACATCTAGGGTGGCAGTTTTACATATAACATTATATACTATTATTAAAAAGAGTTGGTAAAATTATAAGAGATATAAATGTGCCACAATAATTAATAAGTCAAATTAAATAAATCTATGCAAATATCACGAAACATATAGTAAAAAGTATATGATGCTTATATATATAGTATATGACAAGCATATGACACTTATATATAGTATATGCTTTATACAACTATGTAACATAATTTTTAATAAATCTAAATATCGTAATTCTGATATATATATATATATATATATATTTTTTTTTTTTTTTTTTTTTTTTGAGACAAATAGAATTTGTACCACAAAACCTCCAATTTTTTTGTTAATTACTTTAATAAAAAAATTACTAGGATTGTCTTTTATTATTTAAGATATTTTATTGCCTTTTAATTGTAATAAAAGTTGTTACATTGAAATAGAAAATATTATATGTTCAATATATGTGAGTTAAACGAATAAAAATATGAGAAAATATATATTCAATGAATAAATAAAAAAATAAAATTGTTTTATTATATTAGATATAAATAAAAAATACGATTTTTACAAGTATTATTTAATGTACTGGAAATTTTATTTGAAAATTTATATGATATTGCTAAGAAAACTGTTATTCAAATAAATTTTTATATCATTAAATCCTCATCCCACCCACATGTTTCTACTATATCATTAAAATCCTCAGCCTTCTTCACATCGAAACCTCGAAACAGAACAGCACTATTCTATTATCATTAGCTGGAACCAGTCTTTGTTGTTGTTGAGAGCCAGCAGAAGTGATTCCATATCAGCTTTATCAGAAGCTGGAGGTTGTAGTACTAAAGGGATGGTATCGCCATCCACAATCTTTTCTCCTTCGCATTTGCCTACCTTGAAATCCTTGTATTTTAGCTCAATTGCTATAATTTGTTGATGTTCTGTGCTTTTGGTAATTGTAGATGAAGGTACAATAGGGTGAGAAGTGGGGGCTATATATAGTGAGATGGTAGGGTTCAAGCCCTTAAGTTAGGAAGATAAAGAGCTCAAAATCTATGTAAAAAGGGACAAAGAACTAGAAATTTAAATTTATGGTGTAAAAATAAACTTTTAACATCTTTTATGAAGTGACAAATCTTAAAAAATAATATAAATTTACATACTACTATATACATTTTAAAAAGTTAAAAGAGGTTATAACCCCCAAGTGAATATGGCTCTGCCATTGGTGGGATTGTTTTTATTGCCCTGTAGCATAAAGAATTAAGGTTTTGTTAACATTTTTAGCACATAATTATTCTATAAATTGGAGGTTTATAAATTGCTCGTCTTTATTTGAATGTGACCCTAATTTATATCGCTTTATTGTTGGTTTTTTTCATAACTAAGCTCGAACTCCATCGATATTAAATTCAGCTAGCTGTTCTCTTCGAAGATTTGGAATTTGTGGAGCTAAGAACATTACTTATTGTTACTCTATGTGTTTAACTCTAAACGTGGTTACTTCACAGATCAAGAGACTAGAAATACTAAAATACCATGTTGGGTTGATATTGGAAATATTCACATTGTCATAAAATTTATTATTGTCCTTTTCTTTAATAAATGATTTCAAGATTTGTCATTTAACTTCTGAAGTTTCATTTAGTTCTGTTATTTGGACTGAGATTTTCGGCTATTCTTGTTGCATATGGGACATGGAAGTTTCAGGAAGCTTGGTGAAGTCTATAATTTATTAGTTGACAGAAATTTTAATGTTCAATATTACAATGGAGCACGTTCTTGTACAATTGGAGCAAGTGGTGTCACCGGAGTTTAAAGAAGAAGCTTACTTTTGGAAAAGAAATAATTGAAAAAAATAATATGAACTTTTAAAAATATATTAAAATTAAATTGTATTTTCTATTTTTTATTTAAATATATAAATTTGTAAATCTTTATCAATTTATAAATTTCGATAAAATTTTGCGATATAATATAAAATTCCAGTGAGATTAAAAAGATATACCAACTAAAAAGCTAAATCATATTAGAAATTTTAAAACTTCATTGTTTTTATTTTTCCTGAAATTTTAAAATATTAATCTCTTTAAATTTGAAAAATAATATATGTACCAATCATGCTTGGAAATTGTCTGGTCAGCAGAATAAGGAGAAACAAAAATTTTACTATTAGTAGAATTTTGCTAGTGAGATTTAGATTTTAAAATTTTAGGAAAAACAAAAACGATAATGTTTTAAAATTCTAAATTGACTTCACTCCTCTAGTCAATATAACATTTTTAATCTCACCGGAATTTTATGTCATGTCAATAGAGTTTTACAGAAATTTATAAATTGATAAAGTTTTATAAGTTTGTGTATTTAAATGAGAAAATAGAAAATACAAATTAATTTTGATACAATTTTAAAAGTTCAAATTATTTTTAGCAATTTTCCCTTTGGAAAAAGAATAAAACGAGAGCGATTCATGTCAATAAAAGGGTGGATTGTTTTTTAGGAAAATTCTTTAAAAAAAAAAGGTTTCGGGTAATTTTATCAGGAAAATAGATATCTCTTTGCGTACACTGTAAATGTGTAAAATTTCCATCAATATTAGTGGATGGCTGCAAGGAGATTCAAACTTGAAATCTCATTCAATTCTCATAACTATGAATATCAATCAAGTTATTTCTTAATTGGTCCATTAGAGTAGTGAAAAAAACAAAACAAAACAAAAATTGGAAAAGTTGTGATTATAAGTCATTTTGAGAGGGTAATTTGAGTGGGTCCCACAATTCGATTTTGGAAAGAAGACCTAGATATGTATTCTTTAACAAAATGACTATGAATTAATATATTCATGTGCTCAAAATGGAGAATATATGAATAGAAATTGAAGCTCAAAGTAAGCTTTTTATAAGGAAAAATAAAATGAAAGTGGTAAAGTGAGTAAAACTTGTCCCACATCACTAAGATGTAAGGTTGAAGCATGATTTAAATAAAAAGGTGTATTCTTACATTGGTAAGAAAGTAGTATGGAATACTCTCTCTTACGCGTTTAAGCACAAGGAGAGTGCAAATCCATGGTCCATAATAGACAAATACATGGATGCGCGACTTACGTACACAAATATCATGTCACAATCCCATGGTCCAGAACAAGCCCAACTTTTAAATTTTTATTTTTGAGAATTGAATGACAAGAATGACACGCCCGTGTCGCTTGACATAACCATGTTTTTGACACGTTCGTATCGTTGTATGTGCATAGTGTTGGTTCCACACACTCATGTCATTTGACATGGTCATACTTCTGACATGCCCCTATCGTTGTGTTGCAGTGTATGCATGGCTAATCCACACGCCTATGTGGATTCAACACATCTGTGTTGTTTGTTTTCTAGATTTGTCTTTTGAACTTCTTGTCTTTTGGACTTTCATTATCTGATGTCTCAAAGATTAAATTCACTATTATTTGGATGTTACAAAGGCATAATTGGTTGCTTTTAAAGAGACTAATCACAATTAATCTCATGTCTCTTCTATCTAGTATAAATAGGAGTTCTTGACTCTTGTTGGAGAGACTCTTTAGAAAATCTTCTTATTCCATTTTCTTGTTCTTCTTCTCAAGTAATAAAGAGTGTGACATATAATCAGTTCATTGTAAGTTGGTGTTGTGTGTTCAATATCTACTTGATATCTGTTGTATCTTATGAGATAAATGCCATTTTTTCAAAATGTCATTTTTTCTAAACACCGTTGGTAGGAGGCGAATTTGTCTTAAAGGCGCTATATGAAACTCAAGCCTCAGATTTCTTCTTCCTTCATCTTGTATTTTAATTCAGATAATGAATTAACAATTCTCATAACAATCTTAAGACAAATTAGTTTTTGTTAATTCATTATTTGGATTTATTAATTATTGGAATTGATATAGTTTGTTTATTGTTTCAGTGAAATGGAGAACACCGTATCTACTACTAATATTCAAAATCGGTCCCAGCCATCAACTTCTGCTGTTCGAGTTTTCTCTCCGGTTGTGCATGTGACGGTACCTATGAACCATGAAAAGAAACCAAACAAATTTAATGGCTTGAATTTCAAAAGGTGGCAATAGAAAATGTTATTTTACCTGACTACCTTGATGCTTGCACGATTCTTGGCTGAGGATGCTCCTAATCTTAAGGAGGATGAGCAAGATGTCCAAACATGGATGACCTATGACAGTTGACATCATTCTGACTTCTTGTGTAAGAATTATGTCATGAATGAGCTGTATGATTCATTATACAATGTGTATAGTGGAATCATGACTGCTAAACAGTTATGGGAATCATTAAACCGAAAATATAAATATGATGATGACAATGACAAGAAATTTATAGTGGGACGTTTTGGTGGATTCCAAGACTGTGGTAAGTCAAGTTTGAGAGCTTCAAGTTATTCTTCATGATATTTATGCTGAATAAATGAACTTGAGTGAAACCTTCCAAGTGGCTGCTATGATTGAAAAATTACCCCTTGGCTAGAAGGATTTCAAAAATTACCTTAAGTACAAGTAAAAGGAAATGAATATTGAGAAGCTAATTATTAGACTTCGAATTGAAGAAGACAACCGAGGCTCAAAAAGAAGGGGGTCGAATTCTTCTAAGGCTAAGGTAAATATTGTCTAACATGGATAAAATACCAAAAAGAAGAAATTCAAGGAGGCTAAAACAAGTCACAAATGTGGAGTTTTTAAAAAGAAATTATTAGGCAAATGTTTCAATTGTGATAAGATGGGTCGCAAAGCTTCTAATTAAAAGCTCTCAAAGAAGAAAATGAGCAATGAAACAAATCTTTTGCAAAATATTACTCAAAAGGTTTCTGATATTAACCGTGCTGCTGTGATATCAGAGGTGAACATAATTGGATCTAACCCAAAAGAATTATGGATTGACACCGATGCCACAAGGCACATATGTTCATATCGTAAGATGTTATCTACCTTCAAACCGAAGAGTGGAAAAAAATTATTTATGGGCAATTCTGCCACTTCTAAAGTTCTTGGTGAAGGACAAGTGGTGCTAAAGGTAACTTTTGGAAAGGAGCTGATTCTAAACAATGTTCTGTATATGCCTGATATTCGAAAAAATTTGGTGTCAAGTTCATTGTTGAACAAGCATGGGTTCAAAATGGTGTTTGAGTCAAACAAAGTTGTTTTATCTAAGGGTGGAATGTATGTGGGCATAGGGTATGCTATTGATGGGCTTTTTAAGCTCAATGTAATGGTTATTAAACGTAATAATGAAAATACCTCTTCTGTTTATTTGCTTAAGTCTTCCAATTTGTAGCATGTAGTTATAATACCTTGAGACTTCCAATTTATGGCATGGTAGACCAATTATAATACCTTGAGAAGGTTAATTAACTTGGACCACATACCTAATTTCCATATTGATTTAAGACATAAATGTGAAGTTTATGTTGAACCAAAACTAACTAAATCATCTTTTCAAAATGTTCGAAAAGAAAGAGAACCACTTGATTTAATCCATAGTGATATATGTGATTTAAAATTTGTTCAAACAAGAGGTGGAAACATATATTTTTATCACATTTATCGATGATTGCACAAAATATTGTTATTTGTATTTACTTAAGAGCAAAGATGAGGCTATAAAGAAATTTAAACTTTATAAGATTGAGGTTGAAAATTAACTCAATAGGAAAATCAAGGTTTTGAGAAGTGACCTTTGTGGTGAATATGTGATACCATTTAGTGAATTATACATGAAACCACGACACCTTATTTACCACAATCTAATAGTGTAGCAATGTTGATAAGTTCTGGATTGCCACAGAATATGTGGGGGGGAACCCATTTTATCAGCTAATTACCTTTTAAATAAGGTGCTTTATAGTAAGCAAGACAAAACTCCTTATGAATTATAGAAAGGGAGAAAATCCCTACGAGTGTGAGAGTGTCTTGCTAAAGTGGTCGTTCCTATACCAAAGAAAGTGAAAATAGAGCTAAAATTAGTTGATTGCATTTTCATTGGCTATGCATATAATAGTAGTGCTTATTAGTTTCTTGTGCATAAATCGGAAATTTTGGATATTCACAAGAACATGATTATGGAATCAAGGAATGTGTCGTTCTTTGAATATAGATTTCCTTGTAAAACTTTAGAAGAGATGAATTCATCCAAGCAATCTCTTGAGGTTATTATTGGTAATAGTCAAGATCAAGTACATGATGAAGAACTTGGTTTAAAGGATAAGCCTATTGAGATAAAACTCATGCATAGTAAAAGAGCAATGACAAAAATTTTTTTTGGATAGGATTTTCTGACCTACATGTTAGAGGCAGAACGTCAAACTTATAATGAGGCTGTAAACTCTTTAGAAGGTATTTTATGGAAAGAGATTATTAAGAGTGAGATTGATTCCATCATGCAAAATCATACTTGGGAATTAGAGGATTTACCTCTAGGATGTAAACTATTAGGATCCAAGTGGATCTTCAAAAGGAAAACGAAGGCTGATGGTTCAATTGATACGTATAAAGCTAGACTTGTGACTAAATGTTACAGGCAAAAGGCAGGCCTAGATTATTTTGATATTTATTCTCCTGTAATTAGAATCAATTCAATAAGAATGATTATAGTGATAGCTACGTTGCATAATCTTGAAGTACATCAAATGGATGTAAAAATTGCTTTCCTAAATGGAGATTTAGATGAAGAGATCTACATGGTACAACTTGAAGGGTTCATTATCTCAAGACAAGAAAAGAAAGTATGTAAATTGGTTAAATCTCTATATGGATTGAAGCAATTTCCAAAGCAATGGCATGAGAAATTTGATAATGCATAAAATCAATGAGTGTGATAAATGTATTTATGTCAAAAGCACTAGTAATAGTTATGTCATATTATGTTTAAGTGTTGATAACATGCTCATTGTTGGTAGTAATGACAAGATGCTCAAGTATATTAAGGATATCTTAAACTCAAAGTTTGATATGAAAGATATGAGACTAGCATATGTGATTCTAGGAATTAAAATTACTAAAAGATCATATGGATCGACCTTGAGTCAGACACATTATATTGATAAAATACTTGGTAAATTCAATAAGGATGATACCAATATTGTTAAAATCCCATTGGACTTGAGCCTCCATCTATCAAAGAATAGAGGAGAAAGTGTGTCTAAAGTAGAATATACACATGTGATTGGCAGTCTAATGTACTTAATGAGTTGTACAAGACCAGATATTGCTTATGCAATGAGTAAACTGAGTCGATATACAAGTAATCCAAGGCCAGATCATTGGAAAGGAATTGTTAGAGTACTTAAGTGTTTAAGGTATACTCGAGGTTATGGACTACATTATACTAGATATCTAGATGTACTATAAGGTTACAGTGATGCTAATTGGATTTCTGATATAAAAGATTCAAAATCCACTAGTGGTTATGTATTTACACTAGCTAGTGCAGCTATGACTTGGAAATTTTCTAAACAAACTATTATAGCCAGATCCACAATGGAATATGAGTTTATTGCACTAGATAAATGCACTGAAGAAGCTGAATAGCTACGCCATTTCTTAGAAGATATTCAGAAATGGGAAAGTCTCGTGCCACCAATATGCATACATCGTGATAATCAATCTGCAATTGGAAGGGCACAGAGTAATATGTATAATAGTAAGTCTAGACATATTCATCGTAGACATAATACCATTAGGCAACTGCTCTCAATAGGGGTTATCGCTTTTGATTATGTAAAATCAAAGGATAACATTGTGGATCCGCTAACCAAAGGGATAAATCGAGAACAAGTTGATAAATCATCAAGGGGAATGAGACTTAAACCCATAAAAGTATAATAAGTCGGTACAAAGAAAAACCCAACCTAGCTGACTGAAGATCCCAAGATCTAAGTTCAATGAGACAACCTAATTGTAAAGACGTAGTGAGATCACTATGGGGGATAAATCAGTGATGATTTAGAATTAAGCTATGCTTTTAATGATACATTTTTGTAAGGTATCACTTATGTGAGAGTAAAGTGGGGCCGCTTCAATGGAGAAGGTATTAAATTTAATTCTCCAAAACTCTCGCAGAACCAGGTAAATGTTCAGGGCCAAAATGGATATAACAATGAGAACTAAATTGTATCAAGAAAGATTCATGTGTGGAGTGCATCATATTTGCTCAAGTAGCTGAACAGTTCAATTATATCATGTCAACTAGATAACAGGTAAATTAAATATACTTTCATAAGGAAATGTTCAAAGGGTAACACTTACCTATCCTATGTAGGTTTCGATCGTCAAACTCTATCACGTAGTAAGGCTTTGTTCGTCTTATTTTTTCTTTCAATTTTATTCATACGAGGGATTGTTGAAAAATTTGTAATTATGAGCAATTTTGAAAGAGTAATTCGGGTGGGTCCCACAATTCAGTTTTGGAAGGAAGACCCGAATATGTATTCCTTAACATGAGGACTATGAATTAATGTATTCATATGCTCAAATGGAGAATGTGTGAATAGAAATTTAAGCTCAAAGTAAGCTTATTGATAAGGAGAAATAAAATGAAATGATAAAGTGAGTAAAACTTGCCCCACATCACTAAGATGTAAGGTTGAAGTATGGTTTAAATAGAAAAATGCATTCTTACATTGGTAAGAAAGTAGCATGGAAGGCTTTCTTGAGTGCTCAGGTGTAGAGGGGTGCAAATCCATTTACGAATAATGAGCCGAAATCCTATGGTCTAGAACAAGCCCAACTTTTACTTCTTTTTTTTTAGGGAATTGAAAGACAAGAACGATATGCCTGTGTCATTTGACACGACCATGTTTCTAACACACCCGTGTGGATTCCACATGCATGTGTCGTTGTGTTTACACAATGTTGGTTCCATATGCCTATGTCGCTGTGTTGCAATGTAAGCATGGCTAACCCACACGCCTGTGTGGATTCAACATGTCTATGTCGTTTGTTTTCTAGATTTGTCTTTCGAATATTTATTGTCTAATATTTCAAAGATAAAATTCACCATTATTTGGATGTTACAATGACATAATTGGCTGTCTTTAAAGAGATTAATCACAATTAATTTCATGTCTCCTCCATCTAGTATAAATAAGAGTTCTTAGCTCTTGTTGGAGAAACTCTTTGGAAAATCTTCTTCTTCCATTTTCTTGTTTTTTTCTCAATTGATAAAGAGTGTAACATATAATAAATTCGCTGTAAGTGTGTGCTGTGTATTTAACATCTACTTGATATCTGTTGTATCATAAGAGATAAACACCAATTTTTATAAATACCGTTGGTAGGAGGCGAATTAATCTTAAGAACACTGTGTGCAACACATATCTCAGATTTCTTCTTCTTCGTCTTGTATTTTAATTCAAATATTAAATTAACAATTCTCATAATAAAATAAAACTCTACAATTGACCAAGGAAATTGCTCGGAAAGGAAGATTCTGGTTTGTTAACTACAATGATCGTAGCTTTAAGTTAGGCCATTGAAGATTAGAGAATCAAGGGCCAACTGAAAGCCAAGGCTAAAGCTACAGAAGTAGATAGATTCACTTAATTAAGAAAGGAGTGGACTGGCATAAATCAGGAGATGTTATATTATGGATCCTGGTCCATATAACATTACGAACCAAGAGTCTCTCAAGCGTGTAAAAAGCGGTGACAGTTTTGTAAATAAAATAAACTTACACAGCTATTAGACACATGATGCCGCTTGAAAAAAGTTCATTAGTTTATAGAGAAAAGTTCATTTGTTTATTACTAAAAGATTTATTACAAATAAAGTAAAAATTTATTAATACAAGTTCATTTCTTATAGATTATAGGTTCATTATCAGTAAACTATATATTATAAAATCATAGATTCATTTGTTATAAATTATAAATTCATTAGTAATAAAATAAAATGTTCATTAACAATAAAGTAAATGTTTATTATTTTATTGAAACATATTTATTTATTATAAAACTGTAAATTTATTATGAATAAAGTAAAGATTCATTATTTTATTAATAAAAAATTCATTAGTATATCCGTAAAGATTTATTTCATTTATTTTTATATTTAATTTAATTGATATTATATTATTATTTTATTTTGATCAATAGATATAAATTTTTTAAATCTTTTTGTGAAAGATGCCTTGTATATTTAATTTAATAAATATTATATTATTTTTTAAATTTTTGTAGTAATAAACTAATACACTTTTACTTTATTTATAATAAACATTTCTTAATAAACTAATGAACATTTCTCAATAACCGGATTATGAATATTTACGAAATTACCACTGTGTGTTTGATAGCTGTGTAATTTTTTTTATTTACAAAATTGCTACCATCTCTTATACGTGTATTGGACAATTGGTCCATGATGCTCCATAAACCTAGATCCATAATATAATTTGCGATAAATCAGAGTCCAATCCATTCAGAAAAATATAGAAGAAAATAAAAAGGGGCTTACTGCCTTGTCCTTCCCACACTGCATCTGTCAGCTGTTAACGAGCTCTCAGAATGTGCTACACAGCATACCAGCATAATGAATGCACAAGTTCAATCCAGCAAAACCATCCAAGTTTGAGAAACTAATCACCTGAGGCCTACCGAGACTTCTATGAAGAAGGTTCATTCACATATTGCTGAAAATTAATGACTTAAACACATATAACTTGCTATTTGATTAAAACGACACTTTTGCTATCAATGACTCTAGGCATAAAAGCGCTTTCGTTAAGACATACAAATAATGATTAATCCAACAAAAAGAAAAGCTGTAAGCATTCCATACTACCAACTAGTAGCCTAATAACATCAGCAATCAGAGACTATCTTGAAAGTATGATGATATAAACACAGCAAGTGCACAGATAGATAAACCTAACAAGGGACCAGCAGGAATCAGTTTTCGAGTAGCTGCCAAACGTATACCTACAATGGTAGAAAGAAAAACAATGAGAGAAACAGAAGAATGGAAGGTAATATCAGCCATTACCATTAGAGACCACAAAATGCCCTTCCATTACTATTCCTCTATTTGATGCGACTTTAAAATGCAAAGGTAATGACCGTGACAGTGGTTGCATTAAGGTCCTTAAAAATAATAATAAAATGAAAGCAATCTTGCATGACAGAACATGAATATTCTGCATGTTCAATATCCAACTTATTTATAGTTGCCAATAATCGAAAACTGTCTCGCATGCTCCACACTCAAGGATTTTTCTTTTTAATTCTTTTTTTTTTTCTCCCTTTACTAAACCTATTCTGTAAATTACTAATTTTTCCATTCATCGTTTATATAATCTTTTGAACTGCTGTAAGAAATGATGACGAACTTCGACATGGTAACATCATGATAACAAGTCACTATAATTTGCTTCAATCTTGAAAAGTAGATGTAAGCAGACGTTTTAAATAAGATTTTCTTCGTACTAAAAATGCAGTGGATGAAAACATTGCATTGGATAGAATGCACTGAAGCCTACGTATCTAATAATCCATAGGAAGTACTGTTGAACACAAACATAATAAAGACATACCAAATACACAAGAGAAGAGCAAGGCAGATCCAAAGCCAACGGCATCACCAGCAGCTTTTGTCTCCTGTCCTTGCATCAAGAGGTAAGCCTATATGGAAAAGCTGAATGGATTTATCAATATATTGTGCAGGTAAAGGTCAATTTCATTTATCTAGAACTCTTTTTGAGATTTTTAATTATGTTGTTTATGTCTATCCTACATTTTAAGACCATGACCACCATCATACATATTGTGACAACCTGCACTATATACTAGGTCAAGATCAAGCGCAAGAATAAAATAAATAATTTATAATACACTGATAGAATTGTGAATCCAGCATGCAAACTTCATATACATTGTTTAATTATTCAGTATTTGACATCAAGGTTGAAACATTAGAAATAAAGCAACAAAATCCAAAACGTAAAGCAATGAAACAGAAATCAAACTCCAATATATATGGCAGAGTCAAAGATTAACAACATTTACAATTCTCCTCATACTCAGCACTTTTTTTCCATCAGGCTTGTCATGTTGAAAAGCCAGAAGAGTTCATGCCTTATCCAATAAATTGCAGCAATGAAAGCCACTCTGCTGGTTCTAGCCAATAAACTTTTTCCATTAGTTTTCCTAGTGACCAACGAATTTCTCTTCTCTGCCTATATGATATCATACTTCCTGAGAACTTCTTTCTAAGCAGTGCCAATAACAAGTGTATAGTTGTTAAAGGCGCGCCCGATGCAAGGCTCTAGCCTTAGCGCCTTGAAAAACCAAAGGCGGACATTGTCACAAAAGTGCTTGAGCCTAAGGTGAGGTGTGCCTAGGCGCGCCTTTGTGACATTAGTTAAATATTTGTTTTTTTTGTTTTTTAGTATGAAGAAATTTAAACCATTGATTATAAATTGAAACGAACTCTTAGTAGGTCTTACCACACCTAATTATTTTCAAAACAAACAATAAAAAAGAAAAAAAGGGTTAAGACAAAGAAAACATATGTTCTATCTTCCACAAAAACAATTTGAACAGCACAATTTAGGCACAAGACTAACTGTGATTTGCTATGATAATTCATAATTGATAAGTGTTTAACTTGTTAAATACAGTATTAGTAAGTTAGGATCCTTATATGTTTAGTAACCTTAAGAGCCTTGTATTTAGGATATCAAACCTTAATTAAATTTTTTTTTTTTTATGTGTTTCTATTTCGTTGTTATGACTTGTGTATTTTGAGTTTTAATATTTATAATATTATATCACCTTACTATTAGTCTAATAATTAAATTTATAATTTTTTTCAATTATTTTTAATTTTTGCGCTTCATGTTACTAAGGCACACGCCTGTGCCTTGCGCCTAGACTCCAGGACCCCTCAACGCCTTAGTGCGCCTTGCGCCGTTAATAACTATGAACAAGTAGAACATTAATAGAATTCAGCAACACACAAAAGCCGATTCCATATTGTGGATATCAAGTTGTCAATCATAGAAATATTTATTTAATTGCTTTGGAGTTTCAAATGCAGAAGTGTGATCAAGTTGTGGATGCACAATAAAGATAAGAGACTCATCAAATACCAACTTTTGTTGGTTTATTATGTAATGTCACTGAAAAAGCAAATCATAATTCCTAACATAAATAAAACTTAGAAGTGGCACTTTCAAACAAACGATCGAGCGTCTTATTTTCATCTATGATTACTAAACTTTGTTATTATTGCAGTAAAATCATAAAACTTTCTTTCATCTCAAAAAAATCACTGAATTATTTTATCATATCACTAAAGTCATTTTCGGCTAATTTTCCTATATGAATAACTGGAAAGCTAATATGGCAGCTAATGTATTACCGGGAATTTGACATAAAAGCTAAAATCTGACATGGCAGTTCATGTATTGCACGAAACTAACCCTGATTTTAGTGAAATAAAAACATTATTCATTGATTTTGTGGGACCAAAAAAAATTGTGATTTTACTGCAATAATAGCAAATTTTAGTAATCATAACTGAAATTAAACCAGGAGCGAGCTACTCTAATTCTATGAATTTTTCTAGAATACTTTTTTCTTGGATATCATTTAAAAAATTTTCGGATTTACTAGTAGTTGCATTAAAATGTTGACATTATTTGTTCTAAGACAAAGGAGGGAGATTACAAAAATGGAAAAGAAAGATTATCAGCCAGCTGAAAAGAGCACACCAATATTTTATAAAAATGCATTTTATGATTTAAAAGACATTGCGAAATTGTTACCGTAGTCATAAGTGCAGTTCCTGTCAATCCCCCAAATAGTGACCCTTTGCTTTTCGATTTACTGTCTGCATGCACATAATTCCAATTTAGCTGTTTACATATTTGTTACTGGATAAGAAAGACATCAAAAACGGAATTAAATAGAATAAATAAACTTTACAGGCAAAGATACCGCCGAAGAGTAGTAGGACTCCATATGCGGCGGAGGTTGCCGGGGCGAGATCCATAACCTGACATTTGCAGGAAAGGCTTTGCCAGGGCCTCGATTTAAAATTGGATCTCCTTCCAACCATTAAACGGGAGCTTGAAAAAGGGGAGTGAGTAGAGATGCCAAATGAATTTGCGTTTTTCCGGCTGCCTCCTCCATAGTTATTATAAAGATATTTCGCACCCGGAATTAGAAGCAACGAACAGCTCATCCTCTCCCTCCCGCCTTTACCACTGTATCGGTAAGGATTATGCTATTAATTCCACTCATCGGCCACTTATCCCTTAGTTTCATTTACTATATTATTCCATATTTATCCGGCGGCTTAT
>CATIWF010007777.1:0-10675 GCA_949630135.1 Balakata baccata | reverse complement strand
GACAAACTCCCACTCACTTTTCACCTTTAAATCTCCTTACCAAGGAGCTTATTTTGAGCTTCAATTTCTATTCACAAATTTTCCATTTTGAGCATATGAATACATTAATTCATAGTCCTCATGTCAAGGAACATATATCCGGGTCTTTCTCCCAAAACCGAGTTGTGGGACCCACCCGAATAATCCTCTCAAAATGGCTCATAATCACAATTTTTTCCAACACACTTATTTTTGGATATATTTGTTTCAAAGCATCAATCCTATTCTTAGAGGGATGCCCTAACCTAAAATGCCAAATATAGAAAGTGACAGAAGGAGCAGAAGTAGGTTTATATGGAATAGAAAAAATATGTTGGTTTAAGGATTTTAAAGTTTGTTCTTGAAAGATAGTTGGATTATGCAATCCTCCTTGCAACTAAGCTGAACTAATCATCCTCTTGCTACATAAATCTTGTATGAAACACATTCTATTAATGAAAACGACAAAACAAGATGATGTTTCAGTGAGCTTACTAACATATATGAGGTTATATACAAAGGATGGTGCATGAAGCACATTATGCAGTATGATATCCTTATTTAGCTGCACATTTCCTATGTATGTTACTGGGGCTGAATTACTATTAGGCAAAGAAATAGAATAGTGATTAACTGGTTGGGAACTGGTCATTAGTTGCTTGTCACAAACTATATGATGATCAGAAGCCCCAGTGTCCAAGATCTACTAATATTTCTTAATGTAAATTGCTATAACTCCTATGAGATTTGGTTGAAAACACTGGTTGGTCCTTCTATTTTTGGAAATATATTATAAAGTTCATTGTGTTTTGTTTAATACACTATATAGTCCTTCAAATAATTTTTTCTCTTACATATCAATAAAATTTCAAAATTGTCCTTATTTTTTTTGTCTTAAAAAAATATAAAAAAATTTTTTAGTGTTATTAATTTGAAACTAAAATGTCAAATTTGGCATTCTTTTTTAATATTGTATTTTTTAAATTAACAAAATATCAAATTTATTAAAAAAATAAATAAAGATATTTTTGGTATTTTTTAGTTGACTAACCAAATATTCTAGTTGACTAATAGAATATTTCATTTAAAAGTAATATAGGTTTTTTTTTTTTTAGTTATTGGTATTTTTTTTTATCTATTTGAATGTCATTGATAGTCTCATTATAGCAATGGTGCAAGTATCCTTTGACTTGAGGTACTGAAAGTTATCTTGGATGTTGATTATATACTTCAACTCTATTCCTTATTGCCATAGGCGAGGTCGATCATAGGGTGCTGATCATAGGGTGTTGATTGGGTATAACTTGAGGTATTCAAAGGTAGTTGAGTAGCCAATAGAGGATCCACCACTCTTGATAGAACCAATAGAGGATTCACCTCTCTTGATAGAAGATAATATAACAACGGCCTCTTATCGAGATCATTAATCGGAAAACTTTGGCCAAAATAAACATGTCTTGAAGATGGCCTTTGAAGACATATCTTATAGAGTAATGGGACTCAATGACAAGCACTAACATTACTTAGACTAGATGTGACTTATTCAGTTTAGTAGGAGCTGACACTTAGACCATGCTTTGAATTGAGTGGGGTATAGTGAATGTAAAGTGACAAGTTGCACATAAAATTATTTATGGAAATGTCTATATACTAGTACAAAAAATGGTCTTTTGTGTATGTTTTTTTTATGTCAGATGTGTTTGTTTAGAACCGATATATAAGAATGAAACACATCTGAATGACGACTTGGATGTGTCTGTTTTGGAATAGATGTCTAAACAAAACAGACGCATTTGACATGTGTCAAATGCGTCTGTTATGACTAAAATAGATGCATCTGACACATGTCAAATGCGTATGTTATGACTAAAACAGACGCATCTTATCTGATTTTTTTTTTAATACAATCATGAAAACTTACATACCTGTAATTAGTAAAAGAACATGCAAAAGCCTCAGATTTAACACTTTAAATACAATACAACTTTATGACATGCCATTATAGGCTTCTTCCAAGAACTCAATTCGCAAACATACTAACAATTCACAAGCTCAAAATTCATAATATATTAATCACAACTTCAACTCAAGCCATTATAGTCTTCTACCAACAATTCAACTCATAATCATACTATAATTATTTATAGAAAACAATTCACAAACTCAAAATTCATGTACTCATTATTTGCATTACAATAGAACAACTTAAATTGCAATTAAAAATATCTGTGCTTAGCACAATTTTATAAATTTAAATGTCAAAGTATCATTGTATAACATATAGAAAAATTATTCTAATCTACTTACATTCACTAGCAAAAAAATCCGACCATATTTCTTGAATTTCTTCTATTTGTGCTAGAGTATATGAATTGGTTTGGAATATATATATATATATATACACTTGAAAATTTAAATTGCATGCTAGTATTAGAAATAAAAGATACCTTAGCTAATGTCGTATTTATACTATAATAGATCACTATGTTGTACATATATTTCATAATATAGTATCCACATTCAAAACTTCCCTCTTGTATTGGACACTAAGAAAAATGCCAAAAAAAAAAAAAACAATCAAAATATTATTCAAATCAATTTCTAAAAAAAAAAAATGCAATATCAAATAAGATATAGGAAAATTAAAATTATTACTTCAATATGATTCCAAGTTGGTGTCATTCCTACACCTTATCAACCATCAAAACGGTATAATCTATATACCCTAGAGAATGAATTTCTATCAAAATTAACATGCGCTTAATATAACTAAAAATGTTTAAGCTATTAGAGTAAATATTATAACTTACATGTTGAGAAGTTCTTTCACATGTCCAATTTTTTTTCTTTAGATTACCAAGAGGATCCATGAAAAATATATCATCTCGTGCATAAAAAAAAATCAACATCCAGTGTTAACAGTAGATATACATATATTTTTAACTAATAAAAAAATTAGAATGAAATACTAATTCAAAAATTGAGATAAAGGCAAATGTTATCTTACTCCTTAATAAATGGTAGGGTAATAAAATTTTTATCTTCTTGTTCTTTCAAAGCTGCCCTCATGTAATTCTGCACCAATTGGGTATTCTTAGTACCCATCATTCATAGAAAACATGGGTAGAGGAATCTAATCAGTATAGATGATTGTGCAGATAGCCTAGATAGCCTATAAAGTACCTGCATCCATGATTCAACAATTCGGCCTAAGTCAATAATAAATTTGACTATAGTAGTTTAGTCATATAAATACTAAAAATATATATTATATAATCTTACAACATAAAAACTTTAATAATGGAGATATTAAGCCAATCCATGGAGAGGAGTTGGGATATATCTTCTCGTCCGATTAAGATTTCATTAACATTTGGTGGATACCAAGATCATTTTTTTTTTTGGAAGAAGAAGTTTAACCACTTTTCTAATTTTCCATTCGAAAGCCAAGTCATGCAAGTCAAGCATACGATTTGTCCAACTTGTTAAAACTTTCTCATTAACCACTTTCCTATTTTCCCATTCGTAGCTGATTCTTTGGTAAAACTACTACCTTGCATCTTTTTTTATGCTTGAATTACATTTTCCTATCAATTAATAGTACATTATTATGAATGTTATAACATAAATGAAAATTAAATGGATGCGTTATTCGCAATAAAGAATTAGTGAATGATAGAGAAGTACTGCTCCAAGGATGACTAGATATCGTAGCCATTGAACAAAACTTCAATGTACTTGGCCTATATTCACCTACTGTCATTGGAAGCGGTTCTGATAGATATTCAGGAAATGGAAAATCGACAAATACTCTAAAGTGATCTGGGGTCATTGAAACATTGTGCAATGATCCACTGGTCATGAATCGTGCACTTTACCACTATAATCTTCTCCCCATTATAGTAAATTGCAAGTTGGTACAATTAAGATTGTGTCTTTATAATCATTAAAAAAGCAATATTAGATACTATTAGGGCTTAATGTGAATGTAAATATGAGTGTATATTAAGCAAGCATGAGTATACATCGTGAGTGTAACTAGAAATAAATAAAATTTATAAGCTACCTATGCATCTCCTATTAGAAAAAGATGGGTAAATAGAATGATAGCTGCTCGGAATGGGGCGACTTTGTGAAGGAGCCACATCCACCTCCATCTCAGGTATAAATTGAGAGGATCACCGTTAGGTCCCTACTGCATCGCCATCATGTTCTTTAATTGATCATCGCCATCATGCTCTTTAATTGAGCCATATGATTCTTAAACATCTCTTATTGTGCCTACAACTTAGATTGAAATTTAGCCCTCAATTCATTTCTTACTTCATTCTTTATTTCTTCAACTGATATAGAAGTAGATTGTTTCCTCCTGTTTTGTTTACCAAAAAAACTAAAGATAATTGCTGCAATTCCTACACCATGAACAATGCCAGCATGTTTGGGTTTACTAAGTGCACGAGTCAGGATGTCATCTTGGCCCTTTGGAACCCAGATGCCCTTATTTACTTCTTCCCACATAGACTCCTATGAAACATATATATTCATCAAAAATAAAATACAAAAAACCATAAGCAAAATATATGTAAAAAAAAAAGAAGCAATTTTTATATAAAAAAATATATAATTAATGGAACATAAAATAAACATCAATATAATCAACAAGTAAAATGAGATTAAGTTAAATAAAAAAAATTCATTAGCAAAATATTACATACCATTTAGTGTGCCACCTCTCTTGTCTCTTCGACTGGTACTATATAATTTTGTTTATCTGTCTTTCTTATTCTAGCTCTAACTCAGTCGAGATTCCAATCATATAATGAGGTAGCATCTGATTGCATTGTTAATGACGAGGAGAAAGAAGCAATAAGATCTTCAGCTAGCCATTCGGGTCTTCTACCAACATAACCCTTGCGATCTAAATAATAGGGATGAACATCGTTTGATTTTTTTGCTTTGGCTATGACCCTGATTTGCTGTTAACAAAAATACAAGTAATGAAAAAATAATATTATTCTAATATCTTAATATATTTCTACCAAAATAATTAAAATATTAATGGTTTTAATGACTAATAATTCTACTATACATAGAGAAATTTGTAGATTTTAATAAAAGGTACCTCAAATTCTTTGTTTTGATGCATCAATTTGAACTCTTTCCATACTTCAGATTCCAAATATTCATATTTTTCCAATGGTGATAACTGGTGGGGATTACCAACCATGTTGATATAGTTGTTGATAAAGCGGTATTTGAAATCTTTCCACCGCCTTCCTATACTTTTCAAAATTTTTTTTCTTCATTTCCAGATCATCCGAAACAATAAACACTTCTTGGAAATCAACATTTTAGTGTCATTAGTTCCAATCACAAATTAGATAATAGACAGACTACATTTTACTTTCATGACATTATTATACCAAGTCTAATGTTTTCATAACAGACATTTACCTTAATATCCTCCCATATCATGTCTTTAAGACCCTTTTCAACTTTATTTCATATTGGCTACATTATATTCACTTTAGAATGAGCTACCATGCTAGGATATGATCTAACTATGTTTGCATTTTCTCCAACTAGATTACCATCCCTATCAAATTTTATTGCCTTTTTTTCTTCCCCTTTCTTCAATAATTTCTTGCATTTTGCACCTTCCCTCTCCTCCCTCTTGCTACTGGGACGAGCGTCGTCTTCCGAAGACATAATTTCTTGTAGCACAAGTATAGTAAATAAGTATAACAAGCAAGCAATTTATTTGGAATTTAAAAGCAAGTAACTATAACAAAGTAATATGTTATTGTAAAGCAATTTAAAAGCAATATCATTACTACAAATAAATAAACGTACGATAAAAAAATTTAAATAATTTATTTGGGATTGTCGATGCATAAGCTTTCGGTATGATCAACACATATATAATTTGTATCTAAGATATCATCACCGACTAGTATAGGCATCCCAACATAAAATTAGGGAGTCTCATCAAACTGATCATACTCTTCCTCATCTATTACATCATCAATACCAACAATATGCCTTTTACTTTGAAGAACAATAGACCACTTGCTCTCACTCGGGTCAACAATGTAAAATACTTGTTTAGTTTGTGAAGCGAGAATGAATAGATCGTCCTCATAACCCAACCGACTAAAATCGACCAATGTGAATCCATGTTCATCCTCTTGAACTCCATGTCAGTTGTCAACCCATTTACACAGAAAGAGAGGAATATTGAATTTCTTATAATCTAACTCCCATATGTCTTCAATTACACCAAAATAAGACATTAAGCATCAATTGGCCTTTTGTCTTTAGCAGTAGCAAATTCTCTCGATACAACTACTAAAGTAATTACACTATTTTGCATTATGCTTTTGTCATCCTGACGTTTAGCATAATATGTATATCTGTTGATGTCATACCCTTCATAAAACTGTACATATAATCCTGGATCGTATACTAACCATTTTATAGTATCAATTACTTCATCTGGTACCTCTGTCAATTGACACATCACATGGTCTTTAAACAAGCCAATAAATAAATGATTGTGTTCATTTGTCAACCATATTTTACCTTTTGAAGGATTCAGATGTCTTAAAAGGTCATATGCTCTTCCAAGTATGAATGAACTTTAGTGAGGTGGTGCAGCACAATGAGGTGTGCTTTGTCACACATTTGACCACCAAGCATTATGACTTTAAATCTAATCGTTCATTGACCTTCGAGCCTTCTCTCGTGATAAGTTTTAGAAATTCCAATAGGTTCAATACTTGCTAAGTAGTTGGTGCAAAATTCAATACCCTCCTCAATTGAGTAACCTTCATTTATACTACCTTCAGGCCAATACTGGTTCCTCACGTAGCCTTTTAAGATACTTATGAATCTCTGAAAAGGGTATATATACCTCATATACACCAGCCCATATAATTTAATCTCTTCACAAGATGAACTACCAAATACACCATTATATCAAAAAATAAAGGTAGAGAATACATTTCAAGAACAACCATATTAGTTTGCAACTCATCCAAAGTTTCAAGATCAACGACCTTAGAATATATTGAGTTAAAGAAAAAATAGTCTTGTTATAACATTTCTGATATAATTTGGTAGTATGTCTCGAATTGCAATCGGTAAGAATTGTTGCATCGAAACACGACAGTCATAAGATTTCATACCTACCAACCTTAAATCTTTCATTGATACAAGACTTTTTTATATTTGATGCATATCCATGTGGAACTTTAACACTAAATAAACACTCACAAAAGCTAGTCTTCTCCTTTCTAAACAGTGTATAACAGGCTGAAGGAAGATATGTCCGCTTTTCTTTATCTTGTAGTGCAAACTTTTTCTGTATGCTCATTTCTAACACGTCCTTTCTAACCTTTATACAATATTTTATTTTTTCCAGTATGTTCAATAGTGTCCCTATTATAACATCACAAACTTTTTTCTCTATATGCATATCAATACAGTGTCTAACCAGTAAATGTTTCCAATATGGAAGATCCCAAAAATAGATCTTTTCTTCCATGACCCTTTTTGAACATTCTGATAAGATTTGCCAAATATATTTTCAATTTCTCTAACCTATTCATATACTTGATTTCCAATTAAAGAAAATGCAGCTACTCGCATATCAGTTTGTCCATTGAAAGGCTTTTTTTTTCTTGTGATATGGATGGTTAGCAGACAGAAAGTTCGATGACTTATGTACACATTTTTCTTGCAATGGTTTAAGTGTATGTCCATTATGTTGTCTTCACAAATTGAATAGCTTTTTGCACCTTTCACAGTGTACCTAGACAAGTTATCGTAAGCCGAAAAATCATTTATAGTGTAAAGTATCATGACACATAAGGTGAACATGCTTTCCGTATATGCATAATATACCAGCACACCTTCATCCCATAACAATTTCAAATCATTAATGAGTAGTGCAAGGTAAACATCAATGTCATTTCTTAGTTGTTTGGGCCCTGATATCAATATCGACAATATTATATAATTGCTCTTCATATAGCCAAGAAGACATATTATATATCACGAGGAGGATTGGTCATGTGCTCTATTGACTGTTCAGTGTGCCATGGGGTTTATTACATCAGTGCATAGTCCAAGCCTCAAATTTTTTACTTCACCACCAAATTCAAGGAACGTATAATCAATTATTCTCCACTGCGGAGAATCTACAGGATATTTGAGTTTCCCATCTCGTTTCCTATTATTTGCATGCCACCTCATATTCTTGGCATCTTTCGCATTTGCAAACAGTCTTTTAAATCTTGGTATTATTGGCAAATACCATAATACCTTAGTTGGAGGCCCTTTTTTACCTTCAGCAGATACCTTTGCATGCTTGTAGCGTGATGCCCCACATCTAGGACACTAATGCAAATCCTTATACTCATTTCGGTACAATACACAGTCATTCGAATATGTATATATTTTTTTATAATCCATACCCATATGACATAATATTTTCTTAGCCTCGTAGGTTAACGTGGGAAGCTCATTTCCTTCCAGAAGCATCTATTGTAAAAGTTCTAATAACATTGTAAAACTTTTATCGCTACATTCATTTTTAGCTTCATGTTTCATAGTTTCAACACCACAAACAACTTTGTAAACTTAGTACAACCAGGATACAAAGCCCTCTTAGCATCACAACACAATATCTCAAGGTCTTCTAGCCTTTTCATAAAATTCTTCATATCACGTATCATGTCATCCAATTGATCATTCTCAAAATCATTATCTTCATTGTCAAGACAATTTTCTCCCTGACTTTCAATATTAGAACTTGTCCCAGCAACTATACTCTCACCATGTCATATCCATCGTATGTAACCTCCCTTAAAACCACATTGTATTATATGATTTTTCATAATCTGAACATCACTATATATTCTCATATTCATACAGTCGACACATGGACATGCAATCATTGATTCCTTCTTCCTTATCGGATTTGCTACCACAGTTCTAATAAATCCATCAACTCCATTTATAAATTTAGCTATTCCGTCTACCATACATCTAACTTTGATCCATATTTAATCATATAAAGAAATAAAATTTAAAACTAGTAAACCATGCTTCCAATCGTAAAAAACATTGGTTTTTTAAGTTCTTACCACTCCAACCTAATCCTTAAACGTGAAATATCACTAGTGAATGCATATCCAGTTTCTGATCCTAAGAAAAATTCAGCAGCATTTCCCCTTAGTTCTCCAAGTACACAACATAAATAAAATGATCCATTCATATATGTACCCAGAGAATATTAGGGAAATTACACCAAGATTTTTCTTCAAACTAAAACCATCTATGCATCCATATACTAAGTGACATTCGATGTTTCAAAACAGTCACATATCAGGGACTATTCAAGACTTATTCCTAATGAGTGAATCTTGAACAAGTATCTAGTCTTAATAATTAAAAGTTCAATAAACACAAGTGAAATCGATTAATTTTACTTAGTCTATCAATTAATTTTGCTTTGTCCATTTAAATTTTTTTATCAAACACCTTGAATACATAATATAAGCTAATCATATTTTGATTACAATATTCTAATTATTTTTAATTAATATTAATTTTATTAACTATTTTTTCTTCAAATATCTTTTTATCAAAATTTTTCATTTTAAATTCAAAAATAAAATTTCCATGCATAATAAAATTTTACTTAGTCTATCAATTAATTTTCCTTTGTTCATGTAGGTTTTTCATCAAATACGTTGAAGACATAAAGTAAGCTAGTCATATTTTGATTTTAATATCCTAATTATTTTTAATTAAAATTAATTTTGTTAAATATTTTTTCTTCAAGTTTCTTTTTATCAAAATCATTTATTTTAAATTCAAAAATCAAATTTCCATATTTAATAAAATTTTACTTAGTCAATAAATTAATTTTGCTTTATTTATTTAAATTTTTCATCAAACACCTTAAATATAGCTATTATTTTATAAGATATTTTCTTTCATTCATTCTTCTTCATTTTCACACATCAATTAATCATTATTCACTCTCTCTAAATTCTTTTTCTTTCGTAAGTTGCCCTCTCTCTATTATTTTTTATTAGTCATTGAAATTTGTATATGCTTATTTTAATCAAAGTAAAAATCCACAATCAATCATTAATAAAATTTGCTTTAATATTAAAAAATATTGATCTGACTAAAAATCATGAATAATACACAAACTACATCTAATCAAAGTAAAAGTCATATAGTATAAAATATATTCAATTTATATTTATACTATATAAAAATCACTATTTTATTTTTAATTATTAATATGTTTAATTGTAAATTATTAAATTATAGCTAAAAATATATAAAAAATATAATTAGTGAATCTACGCCTATTTCCACACTTTTATAGTACATTTTTACTCTTATTGTCATATGTTCATTGCCTAAGTTCATTTCCATATTTTTAGTGATATTTTTACCCTTATCATTATGTAATCTATATTTTTAGTGGTATTTTTGCCCTTATTATTATGCAAAAAGAAATATTTATTTTTTTCAAATTTTGTTCTTCAATTTTTTTCTCATATAAAAAATATTTAAAATTTAAACTAATTTTCATGTTTGATTCGTACAAAATTTTTTATTAAAGTTTTTTTGA
>CATIWF010007776.1:0-34456 GCA_949630135.1 Balakata baccata | reverse complement strand
CGTCTTTCACTTCCTTGAGGCTCTCCAATATGCTGTGGACCTAATTGAATGTATACTTGGTCAATTGGTAGCTAAATAAACTTAAACAAATTGAAGTATGCATTTTAAGGACCACTAACTAGGATTTGGTCTAAAGGCAGTATGACCTTCATGTGTTCATTAACTTATAACTTTTTCTATACTAGTCCAATTTGTATGATTCTTGTTTCTAATTAAAGCTAACAGGTCGGGATACCATATATCTAAATTTCAGACCAATTGGACCATTGTGGAACCATATATCTAAATTTCAGACCAATTGGACCATTGTGGAACCATATATCTAAATTTCAGACCAATTGGACCATTGTGGAATATTTTATGCAATTTACAATCATGTTCTGTTCTCTGCCCTGTTTTTGAACATAGGCAGTTTTGAGACACCAACTTTGCTTCTTCATATCTTATAACATGTAAGTCATATTTGTATGAAACTTTATATTCACATAGATATGTTAAAATGGAACATTTTTCATGTTTACAACGTTCATCCATTCGGTTTCTAAGGTCCTCATATGGTAGGGTAATTGGGACTGGTCAGAAACAGGGCTGACATCCGGACCAGTCTGATTTGTGAAAGCTATAACTCACAACATACATAACATATTGAGTTGAAATTTGTCCAAACTTTAGCTAAGACATATAACTATAACTTTTAAGTTTTGAACATGTACAGATTATGTTTATAAGGAGCTCAAAATTGGCCAACAACTGACTGAACCTGCCCAGAACACTAAGCAGGCAGCTCAAATATGGAACAGGCATGACTCTCTTGCCTATAAATCAATAACCAACCATAGTCTGATCCTAAAATTTGGTATAAAACTAGATAACACATATATCTACAACTTTTGTGTTTTGAGATTCCTCAAATAATGATTCTATCATATAGAAACATAATCAAAATAGAAAGTGATTCAGCTAGGTTCCTCAATGGAACCAGTTCTAGTCCGATGCCCATATCTTTTTACAGACATGCAATCATGCAAAACTATTTATATATCCATGAACCTAAGACATAAAGCTACAACTTTTATGCTTTGTGTTTCTTTAGATTCGGTCTACAACTTGAAGAAAATGGAGGCCAACCTACTGCCCTTGAAACAGAACCTAGAATTACACTATGTTGCTTGTGCCTACATAAACTAGCTTAACTTATGTCTTAACTCAAAATTAACATACAAGAGAGGATAATTACCTTAAGTATGGCCAGATGATGGAGTTTGGGGGCTTGGAACCAGATGAAAATGAAGAAGGAGGAAGAAATGGCAGCTAGACAAAAAAGAAGGCCAAAATTTGCTTTATATCCCCTTTTTGCCGACTCAAAATTCTGTTTTTCAATTTTTTTTTTTTTAACTTTTTACTTTTTTTTTCTGATATATTATTTTTAAATAATTTAAATAAATAATAATTAATTAATTAAATTAATTAATTATTATTATTATTCTTTTCTCTACATAAATACATACTTAGTGCCAAAATACGATGTAGTCAAATTGTCTACTTTAATATAACTATGCTAAAATTTCCTTTATTTCAAAAGTAATCATTTATTAAATTTCATTTTCAATATCTTGTGTCCTTATTTAAATTATAGCTAGACACGTACGACTTGGTCCTATTGCGATAAACCGACCCGTGTCAAGTTTTTCTCGTGAATACGTTCAGCTAAAATTCCTACGTATGCATGTGTTTCATATGAATAACATATATAAAATGAATATGTCCAAATGTAATGCGTGTCATAATGCATATGGAAAAGTCGAGGATGTTACAATTACAATCTTCATGGGTATAAGATTTGTATGTGTTGTATGTGACATATATGTTGATTTGGTAATAAATAAAATGGGATTAAATGTAGTTAATGGTAATGATAACAAGAAAATGAGGTGAGATGGGATGGGATGGGATGTGATGGGATATTGAATGATAATTGAGAGTAGAATAAGTAAAGAATATGGTGGTTTTGGATTTGTTTTATAATACTTAATATTATCAGTAAAGTATGGATGATGAACCTGTAAGTATTAAATAATGAATCTGCATCGTCTAAGTGATGAATCTATATGATTTAGTTAATGAATCTGGAATATGTGAGGTATGGTTATGTATTATGAATGGTATTCAACGTGTATATATCTCTGTTTATGAGTGAGTATTGGCATGTTTAAGGTTGAGAATATTGACAAGTTGGGTGGCAATCGGACCACCATAGAGTTTATATGTGTGAATTTATATTAGTAATGAAATAAGCTAATTATATGGGGCTTTAAGCTCGGAAATAAGGATAGATTGAAACATGGTACCAAGTTAGGAGGTCAATGTGGCTTGAGACCCGATATTTGGATGCCATTAACCATTGTTTGAGGAAGACTAAGGTGGCTTGAGGCTTGGTATTTGGGCGCTCTTAGTCTTACTAGTTGAGGTGGCTTGAGGCCCAGTATTTGGGCGCTCTTAACTAGGGAAGCTTGGTGGAGCTTGAGATGTTTACAGTGTGTGATATTATAATATTTTGTTTATGTTATGGATATGGTTAAAATTATTATGTTTGTGCAAGCACTTTATATTTTCATAATGATATAAACATGGTAAGTGTAACACCCTCAACTTTCTCACATACATTATCACATTCATTTCGTTTGAACATATTCATTTTGTAAATGTCATTCACATGAAACACATACATACATAGGGATTTTAGCTAGAACATGCTCACGAGATAGACTTACCACGGGTTAGTTTATCGCGATAGGAGCAGGTCTTATGTGGTCCAGTTTTAATTTAAATAAGGATACAAGATATTGAAAATGAAATTAAATTAAATGATTAAATTTGAAATAAATGAAATTTGGCATAGTGAAATTAATTAAAGTAGATAATTTGACTAGATAGTATTTTTGGTACTATATACATGTAAATAATAATAATAATAATAATAATAATAATAATAATAATGAATGAATGAATGAATTAATGAATTAATTAATTAAATATTAATAAATCAGAAAAAGTAAAAAAAAAAAAAGATACGGACAAATGTTAGTTTTGGATAAAGCATATAAGCCTTTCTTCTTCATCCTGGAAGACCAATTCTTCTTTCTTTCAGTTTTGTTTCTTTTCTCAAAGTCTCCATCAGGTAATCTCTCAAAATAATTTTTGGTAAGTTCAAAAGTCTCTCTTGAGTTCCTATTCTTGAATTAAAAGTTAATAGTTATGGTTTAATGCTTACAAATAACTAGATAGATATGCTCAAAGATTCTGGAATTCTATTTTGTACCAGAAAGATAGGCTTCTATTTTCATCATGTTAGAGACAAAATCTGAAGAAGTCCAAAACACCAAACTTGTAGTTTCATGTCTTAGGTTTAAGGCTATATAAATTATTTTGCATGATTTGTTTTCTATTGAAAGATATTAGCATCGGACTGGAACTGGTTCAATTGAGGAACATAACTGAATTATCTACTATTTTGATTAATTTTCTATGTGATAGACTCGAAAATTGAGTAAAAACTCAAAACATAAAAGTTGTATATATCTATGTTATCTAGTTGTATACTAAAGTTCAGGTCCAGATTATGGGTGGATGTTAAGTTATAGGCAAGAGAGTCATGTATGTTGCACATTTGAGCTGCCTACTTAGTATCCTGTGCAGCCTACTTAGTATCCTGTGCAGCTCTAGCCAGTTGGTTTCTCATTTTGAGCTCCTTATAGACATAATCTATAAATAGTCAAAACATGAAACTTATAGTACATGTTTTAGTTAAATTATGGCATAAATTTCACCTCAATATGTTATTTATGTTGTGAGTTATGGCCTTCACACATCAGACTGGTCCGGATGCCAGCCCTGTTTCTAACTAGTCACAATTACCCAACTATTTGAGGACTTTAGAGGCCAAATGGATGAAAGTTGTCAACATTAAAAATGTTTCATTTTGACATATTTATTTCATAAAAAGTTTCATACAAATATGACTTACACATTGTAAGATATGAAGAAGCAAATTTGGTATCCCAAAACTACCTAAGGTCTAAAATAGGGTAGAAAATAGAACACAGATTTAAATTGTATAAAATATTCCACAATGGTCCAATTATTCTGAAATTCATATATGTTATAGTACATGTTAGCTTTAATAAAAGCTAAGAATCATAGAAATTAGACAAGTATAGAAAAAGTTATAAGCTATTGAACATAAGAAGGTCACACTGTCATAATACCAAACCCTACTTAGTGGTCCATATTATGCATATTTCAATTTGTTTAAGTTTCACTAAGTTTATTTAGCTACCAATTGACCAACTATACAGTCAATTAGGCTAATCATATTGGAAACCCTCAAGGAAGGAAAAGACAGTAAGTTAGAGGCTCAATATCAAAAGAAAAGGTGAGTCTAATTATCAAACGATTTCTTTGATACATGCTACATATAATGTGATTATGACATGCTACATATAAAGTGACTTGATTTGCTTTATTTGAATTACATTATAGCAATGATATGGCCAACAAGACTGTATTAAATGTAAAGTACATGTTAGATTACATGTATATGTTTTCTTTGTATAAGGCAAAAGTTGATTGAAATGTATAATGATTGTTGCATATGCACATGGACTTAAAAGGCATTTTGACTAGCTAAATAGGATTAAAAAGCAAAAGAAGAGGCATATGGCCCAAACAAAAGTTTAAAAGCAAAATAAAAGGCCTATGGCCTAACAAATGTGCAAATGTTACAAATGATTAAGCTAGCTAGCAAATGCAAATGTTCACATGGAAACCCGGGACAATGTTTATTTAGCCTGGTCACAATAATAAGAAAATGACATAAGCATAAGCAAATGAAATGTTGACATGAATTAATATTATTTATATTCATATGATATTAATAAATAAAATGACATGAAAAATGTATATGAATGACGATTATTACTTGTAATTGCGATTGGCTTGGTACTTTAGAAAGCATTTGATAATTATTCTCATTGAGTTGCAGCTCATCAAGTTGCATCATCTTTCAGGCAAAGAAGAATAATTAGCTCATTTTGGAGGTGCATACCATATAAAAGACATGGATCACAGGTCACCGGCCGAGCCTCACCAATCTCTCTCCTTGCATTACACATTTGTATAGGGATATGTCTTTTATGTTTTGGAATGTATGCTGTACACGTATAATATAGTGAATATGCAGTGATGATATATATATATAGTCAAGCTGTTATGCTTTGCTAAATTGCTAAATGCAACAAAGTGAAATGTTATATGATTCAAAAAAAAAAAATTATCCCTCATTATAAATAGGACTATATCTTATTCTATGAAATACATGATAATATGATATAAGTATAAGTGATAGCCACAGGTATAATGTGTTACAATTACTCTCTACCATTGCAATTGCAGATTGTCTATGACAACGTAAATTTATGGCATGGAACTTTCCCATTTCAGAATATCTTCTAAGAAATGGCATAACCATTCAGCTTCCTCAGGATATTTGTCTAGTGTAATAAACTCAGATTCCATCGTGGATTCGGCTATAATAATTTGTTTAGAAGATTTCCAAGCCGCAGCTACACCTGCTAGTATAAACACATAGCCACTAGAAAATTTAAAATATTTTATATTAGAAATCCAGTTAGCATCACTGGTAATCTTCTAGTTAGCTGGATATCTAGTGTAATGTACTCCATACTCATAATTATACCTCAAGTACCTAAGTACTCTTACAATTCCTTTCCAATAATTAGGTTTTAGATTACTTGTGTGCCGACTCAGTTTGCTGACTGCATAAACAATATATTGTCTTGTGCAACTCATTAAGTACATCAGGCTGCCAATCACACGTGCATATTCTACTTGAGACACTTCCTCCTCTATTCTTACATAGATGGAAGCTTAAGCCCAATGGAATTCTAGCAATACTAGTATCATCCTTGTTGAATTTACCAAGTATTTTACCAATATAATGCATTTGACTTAAATTCAGTCCATCTGATCTTCTAGAAATTTTAGTTTTCAGAATCACATTTGCTAGTCCCATATCTTTCATCTCAAACCTTGAGTTTAACATAGTCTTAATAGACTTGACCATCTTATCATTACTACCATTAATGAGCATGTCATCAACATATAAACACAGTATGACATAACCATCACTTCTGTCTTTGACAAAAACATATTTATCACTCATTGATTTTGAAGCCGTTAGATAGCATTACACTATCAAATTTCTCATGTTGCTACTTCAATGCTTCCTTTAATCCATACATAGCTTTAACCAATCTATAAAATTTATTTTCTTGTATCGAGACAATAAACCCTTCAAGTTGTATCATGTAGATTTCTTTATCTAAATCTCTATTTAGGACAACAGTTTTTACATCCATTTGATATATGTCAAGATTACGCAATGGTATTTAGGTAAAACAGTATCGAATATGGTATCATGTTAATACAATATTCGGACAATAACTCAAGGTATATAGTATCCTTAAGACAAATTTGCTCCATATCACTAGTATTTAAGTTCAACTGAAGACAAAAATTGAATACCATAACTTTTGCCCATAATGAACTAAACTATACTCACTCTATCACGTTGAAAGAAAAGAAGAAGGAGGAGGATGAGAGCTTGAGTGTATGTAGGTGTGTCTTCAATATGAACAAAGATACTTATTTAGACTAGAGAGAGGAGAGAGGAAAATAATTGTGATTAATTTATCCATTATGGCTGCCAATTAAGCCTTACAACATAAAATTTAAGTTTTGAAACAACCCTATAATTTTTTGTAACATTTGAGAAGAAAAAGCTCAACGTCAAATTTCTATAAATACCTCTATCACAAGGGTGACAGTGTATAGGTGTTGCCTTATTGTTATGGGTGTGAAGATCATTGCGCTCATGATAGCTCTCTATAGCCTACAACATGCCTTATTGTTGCAGTTGTGATGAATATCCCACTCATAACAATTCTTCACTGTCCTCTACGCGAGTGTACCACAATGTCACAACCATGAGAGAGGCACACAGCCTTCTATCATAGGTGTGACAACCTATATGCTTGCAACGCCCTTGGCACGCAGTGAAGAAATTCACTTTCCAGAAATAAAAAATCTAAAAGTTGGGCTTAGCCTAAACCGTGGGATTTTGCCCGACATTCATATGAGCAGGTCACACACTCACATATTGACCTATTCCGGGCTATGGATTTGTATCCCCACTTCGCCTGAGAGAGAAAATCTTCCATGCTACTTTCTTAACTTAAAAGGATGTACCTTTCTATATAAACCCATGTCCTAACTTAACATCTTTCCTATATGGGATAACTCCCACATTTCCTCACTTTCTGTTTATTTCTCCTTAAGAAGCTTTCTTTGAACTTCAATTTTTATTCACATTCACCATTATGAGCATATGAATATATTAATTTATAGTTTTTATGTTAAGGATCATATATCCGGGTCATCCTCCTAAAATTAAGTTGTAGTACCATCCAAATTTTACTCTCAAAATGGTCTATCAATCATAAAATTTGCAACAAGGGATTCACATTCGGTGCATGATTTGCTTTCCAACCACAATGCCTTTGTTAATGCATGAGACATGTTGAGAAAATGTTGAGTTAATTGCTAGGGAGTGGAATGTAAGGATTTTCCATGTGTATTGTGGAAAATGTCCACATATATAAAAATAAATAAATAAATAATTATTTATTAATTACTACCTTAACCCATATATAATCCCTTGAATTTTTTATTAGTTTGCCCTTAGATTGGTTTTTGGACCTGATTGCTCCCTAAACATCATTTGTGGACCGATCTACTATATCTAACATTTAAAAAATATAACAAATAGCCACCTTAAGCTAATATGAAGCTGGAAGATAGATTGAGATTCAATCAACTTTACAGCTGCCATGTCAACATAAGGTAGCTACTTATATTTTTCAAATATTAGAGGGGGTAAGTTGGTCAAAAAATGACGTTCAAAGGGCAACCAGATCTAAAAACTGATCTAGGGGCAAACTGAGAAAAAAATGAAAAATTCAAGGGGCTCTGTATGGTTTGTGCCTTAATGATTTGATTTATTGTTAATGATATTTAGAGTTTAGATGTATTTAAACTCTATTTTAGATATTCTAATAGGAATAGACATCATATCCTTTATCTCTTCTTAAGTAGAGATAATATGTAACCAAAATTCTCAACACAGAATACAAAGAATGTATACGGCTCCCAAAAATTCAAAAAACCATACGTGTGATATTAGATAATCTCATTTTGATACGGTTGTGATTCATAATAATATTTTATGTTGTGTAAATAAAAAAAATTATATGATTTAGATTTAATCTTTTATTTTATGTAAATAAGAGATTATGTGTTTATGAATTATTTTCGTTCATGAAATTATGTTGAAATTTTATTCATAAAAGATTTACTCTTTACCTTAAAAAATAAATTCTTGATTTTTTTTTATTCACATCAATATGAAATATGTTAAGATTATTACGATTTATGGTATTTTTTAGGGATTTTTCTGAACAGAAAACTTTGTTCTTTTTTGTGCTTTTATTGCATAATCTTATAGTACTGCATCTAAACTTTAAATTGGTATAAAGATTACTCAAAACAGATTTAAAATGAGTGAGATATGATTTCACAAAATTGGTATTTTGAATATGTTTTAAAATCAAAACCTAGAAAATATCAAATATGAAATATAAGAACAATTTGTTTTTCTCACCCTCTTGGGTGGAGAGTGCATTTCATCTCTTCACTATTCTGGAAATAAAGTTGACAAACTAATAAATCACACTATATAAAGTTCTTATTTGTTATTGGTGTTGGAAACCGGTCACTGGAAAATAGGGAGTAAAGCTCATTCTCTGATTAGGCAATTGGTGGCTTATGTTGGTTGCAAAAACTAGCAACCACTTTGACCGGAGCGTAGCGATGCATGCGACAACCATTATTCTACACATCCAAAGAGTGAGTGACTATAATTATGTGTTCTAGTGTTTGGTATTTTTATGGAATTTTTGAAGTTATATTTCGTCATTTTTTCAATTATTTCAATTTAATAAATAAATAAAATTTTATTTTCATAACAAATTTGTACCTTTTGTGAGTATTAGAGGCATAAATACTAAATTTTTTTGTATTTTCGGATTTTTTTTTATAATTTTTTAAAATATCAAAATAGTTTTAGCTATTTTTATGCCTAATATTACCATATTTATATAAAATTGGTAATCATTGTAAAAATTAAATTACTAATTATTATAAATAAATAGATTGTATTTCTTTTATTCATAATTTGGTTTTAAGCATCTTTTTTATTTGTTAAAATAATATGTTTTACAATTAAAGTCCTATATCTATAATTTAATTATGGATTAATATGATTAGTTCATATTATTATTTATGGTCTATCACACATTAAATATTTATTTATTTTGGTTGAATTATTTTGCAATGGATGGTATAATTAGAGTTTATATATATCTTTTATTGATTAATACAAAATTTGAAATTGTGGTAAAAGGAAACCCTTAAGTATATTTTTATTTAGTAAATTTGTTGCATTAGGTTTTTTAATGGGATGTAAATTTTTAAATTTATGATTTATTTTTCCATGAAAGCCTTGTAAGAGGTGACTTTCCATTTTACCATAATTTTAATTTTTGATATTAATTTATATATATATATATAGTAGATTTGTTGCATTTGGTTTTTTAATGGGATGTAAATTTTTAAATTTATGATTTATTTTTCCATGAAAGCCTTGTAAGAGGTGCATTTCCATTTTACCATAATTTTAATTTTTGATATTAATTCTTATTGCAATAATATATATATATATATATATATATATATATATATATATATGCATTGAATTTCTGCTAGTAGATCCATAAACAAAAACGTGTTTGTGATAGTTCATGAAGAAATGAAACAAAAGATAGGACAGAGCTAGGGTAGTTATTGTATAAGGTCTACCCAATGCTAGATGTAAATGTGCATAATAGATCAATATGAACATTATGAGCTGTCCTATAATAAAACATGTTATTGCTGATGCCTTCTTCTCAGTTCCTTCTTCTATAACCCGAGCTCAGAGAAGGAAAAGATAAGAGGGCCCTATGGAGAATGTGGTCAGAAATCCATAATAGAGTCTGACCACAATGATTGAATTGAGTATCTTCATGCATAAGAAAACTAGATTACCTAGTATAAAAGATTTAAAAATCATTACTAACCTCCCTTTTTCTTTTCTATTGCAATTTCTAGATTATTATATGATGATTTGTATACTTTCGATATATATAGAAATAGAATGTAGAAAGAGAAAGAGATAGACTAGAAACGATAATATTTAATAGTAATGTTGTCCTAGGCATCTACCATTATACCTACAATGTTGGCCATACTATGCTATCCATAATGGAAAGGAGTATTTACCTATTTATATAACAGATCATATGGTAGGCCATAAATTGAGAGAATTTGCACCTACTCTAAATTTCTGGGGACATGCAAAAAATGATACTAAATCTCATCATTAAAAGTTAAAAAGACAATTCAAATAGAAATATTCATCCTTAATTAAAAAAAAAAAAGAGGTGAATTCTATGATAATTAAAAAAAAAGAGAAAGAGAAACCTATATACAAAAGTATATGCTTTAGGACAATATATACATATGTCTGCTCACAAAGCACGAAGAATAATTGATTAGATTCATAGATGTTATTACAAAAAAATACTTATAATACTTGAACTCATATCTTATCAAGCATCTTATCCCATTTTAAAATTGATTTTTTCTGCAGTAGCAAATGCTAGTCACAATATGGGTTTCAACGAAACCAATTTAATCATTAGTAAAGCCGAGGTCAACGAAGGTATTACTGTGAAAAAAATTAAAACTTTAGGCTCAAGGACGGGGTTATTTGATAAAAAGATTGACTTGTCATATAACTATTTTATTAAAAGATATATGAATAGATGAAGAAGTATTAAAAGAATATAGATATAACATTATATGAAGAAAATGAAATATATAAAGAATATAACATATTCTTAAAAAAAACTATATATATTAGTTCTATAAAATGTTTGGATTAGTTCTAAATTAGTGGGATAATTGAGGGATAAGTTCTCTAATTGGTGAAAATAATTTATTTAATATTTTTATTGCATAATGAGTGATGAGTAGCAAAATTTTTGATTTCATTATATAAAAGAAATATTAATTTAGATTATTTTCTTAAAAATAATATAATATGTGCCTAATGTCCAAATAACCTTATTTGTAGTGTTGAAATGACTTAAAAAAGTGTGATTGCTGATCTTAACAAAGGAGAAAAACTTGATAGTCAAAATTATGACATGTGGTGAAGGAAGATTCAATACGTTTTAATTGGGCAATAAGTGCTCGAGACCTTGGAAACATCCATGGTTCCCCCTAAAAGGGCAACATAGCCAACATTGTTGTGATAAGGAAGCTTATGACAATTGGGTCAAGAAAGACCATTGTGTATGCTTTACTATGTAAAGTAGCATGCAAAATGACTTGGTTGGAGAATTTATGAATTTTCCCACTGCTAAGTCCATGTTGGAATAGCTCAAGATCAAGTACAATCAGACCTTTACTATAAGGGCGTGCCTTGAATTTGAAATTTCATAAGTATACTAAAATTACCTAATCACACTATGGCTGAACACCTTCGTTTCATAAGTAGTATGATTTGGGATTTGAAAGTTGCTAGAGTTGAGGTCAATGATGAGCAACAAGTGTTAGTTGTAATTCGATCTTTACTAGACCTTGAGTAGGCTCAAATGAAGCAATTAATAACTCATATTGAGAACTTGAAGACCTTTGATGACATTTTCCATCATTTATAGCTTAAGGCTGAGCATATTGAAGTTAGCAGCCCTAAGGCCTTTATGGCCCAAATGCCAAATAAGCCTGCAAATAAATCAAAAGACCAAAGAAAGCATGGCAGGAAAGGCAAATAAGGATGAAATTTTGTGCCTCAATATGTAAATGATGTTAAGACCAAAAAACACAAGTGTGTTATTAAAAGAGCTATAGCTAAGTTAAAGTGCTTCAATTATGGGCATAGGGGTCACCTAGCTTGTGATTATCCTAAGCCTTCTAAGGTAACTCTCGAACTTATTGCAGTTAATGTTTACTCTTATGCATTAGTTGATGATTCTTTAACCGATTGGATTTTAGACATAGGGCCAAACAAACATGTAGTTCAAGATAAGAATGGGTTCGTAAATTTTCATTGAATTCCAGCTAGCACTCAGTGTATTCACTTAGGCGATCATGGTAGACAGGAGATTTTAGGTATTGGTGCATATCAACTTAGATTATGAAATGGCAAAACATTGCTTCTTCATGAGATATTGTATGCTCCACGATTTCAATGTAATATATGCTTCATGCTATCCCTTTTGCCTTTAGGATTGTAACACCTGCGAAGTAGGGCCTAAAAGATAATGTGGTCTATGAAGGGCAGTTTGATGCTTTAAAATAAGAATATAAAAGATTAGAGCTTTATAAGAAAAAGAATTGATTTAATTTAATAAAAAGTGAATAGAAAAATCACAAATTGATAAGTGCCCTCGCTATCATGACCTGAGCAATAGCTCTATATAAAAACATGACTCCACTTCCTTTCTTTCACTTTTTAGAACCCTAGCCATCTTCTCACATTAGAAAACACTCATCGAACTCCCCAATTCTTTTCCCATTGCTTTTCATTATATTAAAACAAGCAAAACACATTTGAGAGGAAATTTAACAAGATTTAAATAAGGATTTTTTAGGGTTTCACTTTGGAACACAAGTTTTATGCTTGGATAGCCTTGGAGAATGAGATTCTTCATTGTTGTTCCTCGTTGCAGACCTGAAATGTTAAGATTCATGAAATTCTATTGATATGAGAATTAGATTTCAACTAAAAATGGTTGTTAAATGAGATTTTCTTGATTTATTCCATTAAAGGTTGGAGTTTTATATTAGATGGATATTTTCTAAAGAATAGAAAATGTTTGGATCTATTCATGACCTTTTGGTACATGTCATTTATTAGGAAACTATACGAAGGGTGGAGACGACCACTTGGTCGAGTGAGAATGGTAGAATACGCGATTATGGCTCCTTGGTTAAAGGTTTGTGCATATAATAATGTTTATTCACCTACTATTTGTATGATTGATATTGAATGATAATTTCTGAGTTTTATATTGTTGTGAGATGCCATATTTATTATTTAGATGAATTGGAATTCGGGTATACGTGATTAAGGCTTGATAGATTCTTTTATGTCATATTAAATGGTACAAAATCATGAAAAGGAATTATGGCACATTAACTATAGTGTTCTGGATTGTAAATATGTTTTCTGGTATTTCTACTTTGGTATTTGTGGCTTGGGAATCAAATTAATTGAAGTTTGGCATGTAAAAATAGGAATTTTGATGTGCTAGCATTGTAACATCCCTTACTCCTGTTGGATTTGCACATGCATCTTATACATATTACCAAGCAAAAATTTAAATTTTACAAACTCCAAAAGGAAGATCAGCCTATGTAATTATGAATAATTAAAACTATATAATAGTAGAAGATAATTTCAAAACTGAGTACTCTTCCTTCGATTCTCTTCTTATCGGGTTATAGCAAATCACAATAATCCTCTAGGATTACCTCTAATGGTATCCATGCAAAGGGAGAAGAGAGAAAACCTTTAAGGCAATGACTTGGATTAATCTAGTGTGCTAGCAATAGATTTAATACTTGAGAGAAGAAGAGATGAATTAACACTTTAATTCTCTATGTTGCAGCTTATTAAAATAGTCTTTAAAAGTACTATTTATAGCTTATAAAGAATTAGGGTTCGAAACCCTTGATTATAGAATCCTAATCAGATTAAAATTCCTAATATGTCGTATATCCAGATCAGGAAACTGATTTCCCGGTCGGGATAGTGCCTATGTTAAGCGGATCTCGGTCGGGAAACTGCTTTTCTCGATCGGAACTTGGTTCTGTTTCAATCCAATTGCTATTTCTGATTGGGATATTCATTTTCCCGATTGGGACCTTCGTCCCACCCGGGAATGTACTGGACATGGTTTTTCTCTCGTTGTTTTGGATCCAATCTAAAAACTCATTTTACTTCTCCCTCACACTTTCAATGTGTGTGATCTATTAGGTTCCCGATTATGTTAGCTACTCGGATTAACACTTTATCTCAAGCAAATCATGAGCAATATCTATCAATACATCATGACCCCTAATTAGTCGGATAATAGTGGTTTAACTATGAAACTTTCCATAGACAATTATCCATGCAATTTGTCATTTCACTATTCTATACTCCACTCAGTTTAGAGCATGGATTATGTGTCAGCTCCCACTAGACTGACTATATCACACCTAACCTAAGTGATGTTAGATCTTGTCATTGGGACTCATTACTCAAATAGACATGTCATTGAAGATCATCTTCATAACATTTCCACTCCGGTCAGAGATTCTCGAGTAATGATCTCGAAAAGAAGCCGTGGGTATACACTCCCTCTATTAGGATTGGTGAATCCTATATTGGCTACCCAATTACCTTCGAATACCTCAAGCTGCACCCTATAAGTGACCTCTATGAGGTAACAAGGAATGAAGTCAAAGCACAGAATCAGCATCCAAGATATCCTTGAGTACCTCAAATCTAATGATACTTGCACTATTGTTATGATGAAACTATCATTGACATTTGAATAGACGATCCATATGATGATCTCATAGCAGGTCATCCAATGTATTTGACTACACTAACAAGCATCCATATATTAATTATAGACAATCCATGTCCACATATTATGAGATCTACTGCGTGATCCAATCAAGGAGTATAATATGTACTAGTCTATCCGGATTAACAATGTCCAGTCTTGTTAATCCTATGACTATGGACAATTTAGATATAACCATAATTACACATGATAAGAATCTAAATATTATGATCTCATCATATTTTCCTTCATGTTATATTATATCATGGATTTCAGTAATTAATTTAAGATCCAATCAATTCATAGTATAAATGAATATTAATAAATGAAAATGTCTTTATTCATGCGAAATGAAGTTGTATAATAAGTGCTAAAGGTAATTACTTTTAGAGTACTTCTCTAATGACCCCACTTTATAATAGCAAGATAAGTGAGCATTGCCAACCTAGCTGTCTTAAAAAATTTGCCAGAGAAAAACACTTTATTATTATTATTATTATTATTTATTTATTTATTTATTTATTTATTTTTTATATATAAATTATGCATACAAATAAAAACTTTGCACACTCAAAAAAATCCATAATTTGTATCTTGTAATTAGACGTATAATTACAACAAAATTGTACTCATTATATTAGCGTTACATACCCCAATATATACTGCATAAAAGAAAACTTTGATTATAATTTTACAAGGCTTTAACAAAATATACCAAAAATAACTTGATGCTTTAAGCTGCTTTTTGTTTGGATTTCATCATTCTTCTGACAACTATCATAACTTCCCAAACCTTATGGAATTGCGTAAGAGAAAACAACCCGCACTAAGCTATTAGTTTAGTGGTACTTCATACATACCACATTTATAATACTACATACATAACAAAAGAAATTCCATATATTATCATTTTTCCATTTTTTTTCTATACAACATGTAAATAATTATTTTCATAATCAATATACATACAATAAACTTACTATTATTAAATTTATTCGTATCAATATTGAGAAGATACATATCGGATCCGACACATGTAATACTTGTGGAATCTATAGAGATGCAACCAAATTTGACTTGTGAAGAAAAACCAGTGGCAATTCTTGCTAAGGAAGTCAAAGAACTGAAGAACAAAAAAGTGTATTTGGCTAAAATCCTTTGGTGCAATCATACAATAGAAGAAGTCACTTAGGAAAGTGAAGAAATGATAAAGACTTGGTATCCTCGGCTATTCAACTCCAGTAAATTAGGTAAATTTTGAGGACAAAATTTTCTTTAGGGGGAGATAATTGTAACGTCTAGCAATTTAGGCCCCAATTGAGCGTGGCCTTCGATCGAAGTCTAAATTTAGACCCATAGAAAAATGACATATTATAAAAAAAATAAAATAAGTAGGATATGTTGAAATTAAATAGATTGGTACAAGAACTGTAAAAAAATAAAATTATCCTACAGATAAAATCAATATTATCGAGTTTGTTGGGGCAAAATTTGTAATAAGTAGGGAATTATATGGTGGAAGTGGAATTTTCCATAATTAAAATTTAATCAAGATTAATCAAGTTAATGAACCAATAGGAAGAATAATTAAGTTAATTAATGAGACCCACACATTAAACCTAAGCATAAAAGACAAATTTGAAGACTTATCCATCAAAAGTCTTCTTCCCTTCTTGAAGCCGTCGCCTTCCAAAGCTCAAAAACTCCATTTTTTATTCAATCAAGATTCTCAAAGTGTAGAAAAGAAGAATTGAGAGAAAAAAAAACCAAATAATCAAAGAGATTTCACCATAAGTGAGCAAGAGAGTAAGAATGGAAGAAAAAGAAGAGGAATTTCAGCCAACTTGGGGAATTATCAAGGTGAGTTTCTTCTTCTTCTTCTTATTCTTCTTAAATTCAACCTTTTTCCATCTATTTGAGACCCACGTGGATGATGATTGTGTTTGGAATTAATAGATTATGGTTTATTGGATGTTATGTGGACTTATGTGGTAAAGTATTTATTTGTATGGGCATGAAGGAATTGAGCCTTAGATGGTTGTGAATGGTAATTTTGTGACTTGAAAACTAAAGAAATAAGACTTGCTTGGATGTGTATGGGGCTGCCTGATGAATGAGAATTAAGAGGAAGATATTTAAAAGTGATTAATGGTTGATAAGTAACTTGAAAATAATAAATGTTAAGGAAAAGAACATGGAATAAGTGAGACTGGTTTATTTGTGATGAATGGAGTGAATGACCAAAGAAAGGAAGAAAACAGTTATAGAAAAGGGTAGAAAAGTACTAAGAATACTATACATAATTCATATATAAGCATTGATTGTTTATGACATTGAATGAAATCTTCTTTATTATGTTAAGGCCAAACAAGTAAGCAAAGGAGTACACATCAAGAGGTAGATAAAGAGAAGGAAAAATCTAGCTAACAAGTGAAGAAAAGAAAGGAAAAAGAGGAAGATTGAGGCTGACTAGGTATGTGTTTCTTTGATAAAAATTTTGCATACCATAATAACCATGAAATATTGTGTAATGTTTATTGATGCATGTGATTTGCAATGTTGTTTGTTAAATTGTTGTCTTCAAAGTTCTGTGGTCAATTGGTATGAAATGTTGAGATTTATGCATATATTTAATGTCTGGAAATTTTGGATATAAGCATGTTGTATAAGGTTATTGAATTAATTAATTTGCAATGAGTCCAATAGATGTCCAATTATAGACTCACTGGAACAGCATTGACAAATTTAATCATAACTTATGTATTAGTAATTGGATTGATATGAAACTAATTGGAAATGAAAATTAACTCATACTTCTAAAACTGTTATGAAGAATATAATTTGTAATTTGGGTTGTAACTAGACCAAATATTGACTACAAAATCTCAGACCTAGAAGTACTAAGAAAATATTTGGTATATTTTGACTGAACACTATACGGTAAATTGACCATAATATTTGATAAAAAAATTAAGGTTCTAGTGAGTCTTTTTGCAAATTGAAGCTAACACAATAAGCTAAAAGTACATAGAAAACCATAAGGTCTAAATCAAATTAGAAATGAGCTGAAATTAAGGCTTAAGACCAGGGCCAGAATTTGCCATAAGAATAAAATTTGTATTTTGGTCTTTTTCATGTGGCAAAATGTGTATGTGTGATAGATGTTGAAAATTTTAATCTTATTAGTACATGTGAATATATAATATATTAATATGTGATATTAGTAATTTTATAATTAATGTATAAATATATTTATGAGAAGCGTTTAAGGGAATTATTATTGCAACAATAATGGTAATGATAACAACAATGTCAAAGCCCTAATACGGCTAGTCTAGAATTAGAATAATAGATAGTTTAGCATGTCAATTAAGGAAAAATTAAAATGTACGCATGACACAATATTATTAAAATGTCGGTAATAACACTATTATTTAAAAGCCGGTAATGATACTATTATTTTAAAAAGCTGGTGATAACACTATTAGTTAAAAAAATCGGTGATAACACTATTATTTAAATATATTGGTAATAATAATAATATTAAAAAGGCCGATAATGACAACTTTGTATTCCTATTAATTAGTTCGAACTTAGGTGTTACGGGTTGTATAAGAAAAAATATATATAATGACAATAATAATAACAACAGTAGAAATAATGTTATAAGTGAATTAAATAATGGTATGATTATTGTATGCATATAGATTGTGAATTTAATGATTTTTACATGGCATGAAAATTTAATTTAGTATATAGAAATTCTTATGTGATGTATTAAGCACACTAAATATGGCATGTATTAATATATATATATATATATATATATGAGATTTTTATCATATGAAGCACTATTAAGCTAGTAGCTTAGTGCATGTGTTTATTCCTCGTTCAGATTTAGAAGTTTTGGGAAAGAAAAGTTAGTTGTCAGAAGAAGAAATTAATTCAATCCGAAAGCAGCTAAAAACCTCAATTTATTTTGGTATATTATGCTAAAGTTTTATAATCCACTATCAAAGATTTCTTTTATATAGAATATATATATATATATTGGGATATGTAATACTAATATAATGGGTAAAATTTTGAAGTAAATATATATTAAATAGTTATATGTAAAATATAGATTTGGACTGTACAAAAATTTATATTTGGATTTATGTAAGATTTAAATAAATATTTTAGAAAAAATAAATAAAATATATAAAAAAAAGCATATCAATGTTTTTCTTTAACGGAGGAATCAAGACAGATAAGTAGATAATACTCACTTATTTTACTATTCTAGAGTAAGATAAGGGGGTGTTATAGTCATATCATTGCCAAACCAAATTAAATTTCTTCTAAGACTACATTGGATATGAAATTGAAAATATATATATTTAAAATTTGAAAAATAAAGAATATAATTATTTTCATCGTAAAAGTAAAAATACAATATTTTTCATGCAAATTGCCCAAAAATTTATAATATTCAAGTATCTTTTCAATTTAATTTTGTTCCACTTAAAAACAATCAACAAAAAAAATATTGAATTTTCTAAAATAAATTCTCCATATTGTTATTCCATAGTTACTCTAAAAAAATTTCACATTATAATACACAAATGTTAAATCGAATTTCTTAATATTAATTAATAAGTCTACCATAAAATATGAAATTATTTGCTCTATATGCATCCAATTTAATTATATACAATTTATTTTTTAATTTTTTGTTAATTATTGAAACTTGCTTTTAACTATATTAAATTTTATTTTTCTATTAAATGACTGTATGATTTCATAGCCACCACCGATATTGTTTTTCTCAATAATATTGTTAGAGAATTGGTAAAAAAAATTAGTTCACACAAATAGATGTAGTGAATTAATCAAATAACACAATCAAAGTGTATATATATATATATATATATATATATAAAAGTTTAGTTTCCTCATGAATTATAAAATAATTTTAGAGATGAACTAAAAAAAATTAAATTATAATAAATCTTAATCTTATATAATAGTTGTGTTTAATTAACAATGTGCTTCATCGCATGTATAATACTCAAAAGCCAAAAGCCAAAAGCCACGCAGTTTTGATGAAGTAATACATAATCCCCAATCCTAATAGATTAAACTCTTCTTTCCTCCTCTTCCTCTTGTGAACCTTCCACCTTCCTCCTCCTCATCAATCATCATCCTCCATTTGCAGCCGGAACCTTGAGAGTCACTGTCATCCAACTCTACACGGAAAGCTCCCATTCATTCTCCATTAGGTGAGTAATATATTTATTAATTAAATGAGGGTGACTGAAATTTATGTTTTTTCTTAGATCGATAATTCAAGGTTGAACCTTGTTTGCTGCTTAACACTTTCACTTCGTTTTCTTTTCTTTTTTCACTTTTTTCGACCTCGATTTGTAGCAGTAATAATGTGTTGTAGCTGAGAAAAATTCAAAATATAGTTATTGAACTACCACATCATTACCAAAATCTTGATTTAGGTTTAAGAAGAGCAAAAACTAAGAGGGTCAAATGAAAATTTATTTTTTTTGTATACAAAAGTAGTACAACAACCTATGTACTGGAATTGATAGAATGACATTTCAGTTCTGTAATGTGATCCAATGTTTAACAATGTCTTGGTTGGCTTTTGTTTCTTTTTCAATGAAGGGGAAATTAATTTATGGGGCCTATAATTGATATTGGATAGGAAATTATTACTATGGATTTCTCTGTTTATGTGAGGTTTAAAATACTATATAACGCATCAGTTTCTTTCCTTTCGTCATGCTATATTATCTTGATATTTAGTTACAGATTTTTGGACAAACATGTAGAAAAAAATTAGTTCTTTAATTAGTTGTAATGGTACTAGCTTCATGAATACATTTACATATTTCTATCTCACATGTTGTAAAAGAATTCACTGTCATAATAGTTATGCATGATTATTAGTTTTATAAAAGTCAATTGTCCTTTTCTAGTGCATTAGTATCAGTTTCTTCTGTGCTCTTGCATATTCTATACGTAAACCCATGTCTTAAGAATTTTATGTCTTTGTTTGAGAAAAAAAAAATGGTAAATCATATCCTCTTGGAAGAGCTAGGAAATTTTTATGGGATATAAAAAGAGTATATTTTAGATGTTAATAACAATGTGTTGTAAATGATAAATGTCATTATAATTGTTTACCATGTTTATTTCATTTATGATTTACTCAAGTAAACACCAATAGATTTTCTTGTTATATGTTTTTCGCTCATTTATGCTTCATTTATTTATATATTATTCTACAGCAAAGAGATGCAATACTTTTTTTCTGAGTTGTTATAATGGCAGATTTACGTACTCTCATCAGTAAACAATGAGCAAAACTTTGTTGTACTTGTTATGATTGTTCTTTTCATTTCTTTTTTTATGAATATATTAACCATTAAATTGATTGACCGCGGTCAGATCGTTATGGCAAATATAACATTATATGGAACATGTTCACAATCTATTTGTAATTCTAAATGATTACCGATAACAACTAACTCTATTATTAAGTAAATAAAAAATAATTAAAAGAAGTTTTCATTTTTTTACTAAAATTTTTCACCATTAATGACATTTTTTTTAATATTTATAAATTTTCTAATTATATTGTGTATTAAGTCTAAATTTAATATAAGTGTACTATAAATATATAGTAAATTAATATAATAAATATAATAATATGTTTTTTCATTGTAATATATTAAATTTAAATAATTATCGACAAACTATTTATTTTGAAGTCTTTAATACTATTTACCTGTTGTTATTTCATTCTCTTAATTGTCTTGATATTGACATTTATATACGATTTTGTAATACATTTCAAATGAGAATTTCTTTCTCTCTATATAAATAATAAATCATATTTTATTTGGTATATTGATAAAATTTTATTCTACTTAAAAAATTAAAAAAAAAAACATTGCATTTTCTAGAATAAATTCTCCATGTTCTAATTCCATCGTTACTCTAAAAACATTTCACATCATACGCTTTTGAACATGGGGTTCACGGCCGTGAACATCATGAAATTTGAATTCTAGGTTAAAATAGCCTCACGGCTGTGATAGGTGGGGGAACGCCTGAGAAGCTCTATAGTATAAATTCGATAGTTTTGTCTTTTTGACGCATACACATGATTTTACATCCCCAAACCCTAGCCAACAAACCTATTAACACTATAAACAATCTTTCATCAATTTCCCACCAATTTCTAGCCTAAATAACACAAAATTTCAATTGAAAACAAGATTAAAACAAGGAAATCACAAGATTTACAAGTGAATTCGGAGTTTAGAGTGGGACAACAAGGGAGGCTGAAATCTCCCTCAACCCCACTTTGGTTTTGCTCTATTTAGGTAAGGTTTCATGGGCTTTCTTCTTGTAAGGGTTGTTATTAACGAATAGACTCGATTAGAATGGATTAAAAAGGGTTTTAATGATAAAAAGTGTAGGCTAACGGTAGACAATAAAGGTTTTATTGGTTTAAGGCATTATAAGCATTTTGGTTCTATCATTAATAGTTTTGATGCATCTTTTCATGGTTAGGAGATGCTAAAGATGGTGGTGACACCCACTAAGGGCAGTGAACATATTAGAGTGTTTGGTTTTTAAGGCTCCAATACAAGTCTATACATGTACGCATTTAAATTCAATTCTCTTGCATGATAAATGATGGATTGAGATGGTATTAGATTTAAGTGGCATAAATTTGGCATTGTTAACAATTAGGAAACTATGAAATGATGGCTTAACATGAATTATGAATATAGCATGGATTTAAATGACTTGTAAATGAAATATAAGAAATGTTGATTATGTTCAATGAATTGCATGTATATGAAATAGTTTGGCCGTCAACCTTGAGCCTAGATACATTATAGTAGGATGATAAAAGATGTCAATAACTTTAAAGAAGGATAAACTTAAATGCAAAGTAGTATGTTATGAAATGATGATGGAATTAGAAATCTTAGTATTTTGTATTGATAAAAGGCATTGCAAGGTTATGGAACTTGTGTTATGTTGTTGAGACCTTTAATGTCTTGCATTTTGTTGGAATGAGGTAAGTGCACCTTGAAACATATGAGACATATGGTTTTATTCCCAAAGTTACCATACTTTTAATGTACAGAGTGGCTATTAGACCACCATAGAGCCTATATGCATGTTGTGCATAAAAGAGATGCTTGAACCTTGTGTTAAAAAAATGGACAACAACATTCACAACGAGGATCAACACTAGGTTCATGGAATGTCTGGCTATGAACAAAGACATTCACAACTAGGATCACCACTTGGTTCATGGGCAGACAGCCTGTGAACAATACATTAACGACCTTGAACATAGTGTTCATAGCCATAAACACTCTGAATCATGTTGAATTATGTTTTATTTGACTTTATGAGTATGGCCTTACATGTATACACCTAGAATGAAGCCAAACAAGTATGAATGGCATGAAAATGATACAAGACAGATTGTGGCACATGGAAGGTTTAGGTAACATGGAAAACATGCAAATGGATATATATGATGAGTTAGATTATGAGATATGAATGTGATGATTTCTGTGGCCTATTAACATCTAAATGGTATACATGCTTACCCCCTTTCATGTTGGTTATTGAATGTATATAGTATGATCACATGAATAAGAATTTAAGGAATGCTTGCATGCATAAAGTTACATAGTATGACATAATAACATGTATAAATATTGGAAATGACATTAATATAAAAGGATAACCGAATTATGAACCTTATTGCCATTTCTATACACAAGGACTAGTATAGGATAGATAGCATGTCATTGAGGAGATTATGATACCGCAGATTGTTCCTTACAGTTTTATTATTATTTTGAGATTATGGTGGCTTAAGACCAGGAGATGGCACACCTAATCCTCTATGCTAGCATTTCTTACTTTACCAGTCAAGGTGGTTTCTATAGGGAGAGGTGCCTTTGATTGTATATAGAAACAAATAGTTAGTGAGCAAGGGGCTCAGGCCTAGAAGAGGGCGCTCCTGTTTCATAACCTGCATTCAGATAGTTCGAATCTAGAGTCTTAGGCGGTAACATGAAATAAAAGAACACATAAATCAGTTATACAATATACATAATAAGGAAACAAAATATAGAATCCATGTGGTTGAGTTATATAGATATGGAAAATGAAAACCAGATAAGAGGTAAATAGAACCAGGAAACAAAATTGCTTTTAATTGTATAAGTACACTGATGAGCGAATATTCCATATGAACTATTGTATGTCCTAAATTATTATGCCTACGATAATATGGTTGCATGATGATATTATGCTACATGGATAAATTATATTATACATGTAATTGGAATATGATATGCCTTGCTACATGGGCAAATATAATATTTAAGGCTCCCATTCACCAAGTATATCCACTGAGTTGATGAAATGTATGACCGTTATGATTATTGTTAAATGGTGAACTTTGGCATGAGAAAATAATATATGCTTGAATATGTGATATGTATAAGAAGTGTATATTATGGGAATGTATGCTAGAACTGTTATGCTTATATGTATCACTAAACTTTCAATAGCTTAACGTATTGGTTTCTTGCATGCAAATTGGAGCCAGTAGATAGCTGAGCTGACACGAGAAGAGAAAGTCAAGCCCGTTAGAGTTCAACTGATGTATATTTTATTATTGTTTCATTCATTGGGTAGTTAGACATAGAATAAATGGTCTATTAACTGGAGTTTTAATAAGGTTACAAATAAGGGACATGTTTTAGCCCAAGATACAATACTCGGTTATTTAATTTCCATGGATTTGATTCATTATATAGTTAATATAATAATATATGAGATGGTATGCATGCATTAAAGGGCTAATTTATATAAAATAGAAAAAGTTTTAATTCAGGCATAGATTAATAGGCTTAACAAGATATGGTTGCATAACACTCCCTTGTGTAGTAGGAACTAGTCTAATATATAGGAGGATGTGACATAATTGGATCACAATTATATCAAATTAATCAACTAAATTCCTATTTAATGAATTAAAGTTTAATTTAAGTTCAATTAATTAATTGAACTCCAATTGAATCAAATTAAACTTAATTTAAGTTAAAATAATCAATTAAATTGAACCTTAATTTAGTACTATTAAAAAAATATAATAATTCTTTAATTAAGCTCATTGAAACAATTGTTTATTGTCAGCTTCATAGTTTCCTTTCTCTCCCAATCCAAACCCAAAAAGCCATGTTTTTTCATTGGTTTAGTTCTTGTTGTTCAGTCTGGTAAGCAACTCTATGCATCATCTTTTCTCACATGTGAAACTCAAGATTCTAGACCTTACTCTTCTTTTTTCTACTCTGCTTTTTTATCCAAGTCAAAAATATTTCCTTTCTTTCTTCAACTAAATTCCAATTTAGTAAAATGAAGTTTGATTAATCAATTAAACTCCAATTTCATCATTTAAACCTTATTTTAATCAATTGAACTAATTAACATTAAGCAAATCAAATTAATCAATTAAATCCCAATTTCATCAATTGAACTCCAATTTATATCAATTGAATCAATTAACCATAATTTAATCAACATGAATTGAATCAATTTAAGCTCAAATTAAGTTCACTTTTATCAATATAAGTTCAATTAATTAAATTGGAATTCAATTAATTAATTAAATTGGTTAAATTTAATAAATCTCTAATTTAATCAATTGAATCAAATGAATTGCTTGAATATCATTTCATTAGTAATTTATGAATGATTGTTTGGGCAATAAATTGTTAAATATGTCATTCTACATATATGAGCCATTCATACTTTAGCATACATTACATTCTTTCATAGCCTGTAGGCATAAACGATTGATTACATGTTCTCATTTGTCATTTTAATTACCGATTATTTTTTGTTAACATGCCATTTTTTACCTTTTCACACTATATATCTAGTAAATATGCAAATGTGTACCTCCTATGGAGCCAACTCAAAGTTCAAGCTTTAAGCTTGCTTAGCCTCATTGGTAGGTAATTCCAACTTCCAAAAGCATCTCCTATACACAATCATAAATATTCCTCATCAACTCAAGGTATATATAGCTACACAAAGCCATATGACACAAAACTCTAACTTAAAATCTTCAATCTAGATTATTTCTTTTTAAATCCATCTCTGAAATGTATTTAACATCATCATATAGCTCAATGAGAGATTTTCCCCAAGCATACCTAAAGGGTCCATCTCTTACATTCCTATTACAAATGGGTTTCTAGCCATTTCGGGTGTAAGACATCAATCAACCATAAACTTATTAAAAGAGGAGGGAAAACATAAAATCTTACCCAAACAATGAGGAAAATAAAGTTGGTTTGGTGGGAGAGTCGAGCTCCCTTAAGCTCCCAACTTTCTCTCACTAACTCCTTTACCTTCCTTAGTAAAACTCCTAAATCCATGCTCAAATCTTGATCTTTGATGGTTGATTTCATGTTTAGAGGCTTATAAGCTTTCAAAATCATATGGAAGATAAGGTTTTAGAGATCTGGGGATGATATTACAGTTTTGGGACTTTGATGACTCGGTTAGAATGAAATAAATGGAGCTCAAACTATTTATACCAAATCAGTCACGACTGTAACTACTTTAGTCATAGGCATGACAGATTAAAATGCCCAAAAAACCTTAAGTCTCGATAGTCACAATTGTAACTCCTTCAATATTTCATTTTTCTTCATTCTTTCAACTCTTTTCAAAGCCTAAGACCTTCAAATCCAACCTTATACCCCTCATGTAACTCATATAAACCTTAAAATACTTATGATACATCATCGAAACACCTTCGATTCATATCATGAGTCATTTGCATAATCTTATATCTCATTCATTTATTCTTTTCATGGCACATGTGTCTTATTTCTACTAAGCCTTACTTGCGAGTGTTACATGAGAGATGGTGGACTTAATAAATAAGGAGACAATGAATGTACCAACTCAAATGGCCTTCTTAGTGACACTTTAGATCAGAAAAGATAGAGTGAGCTATATAAGTTTTTACTAGTAGGCCTAAGGGCCATTGTATCATCAAAATAGTCTAGTTGAGTTTTACCTATGGAATTCCATCAATAAAAAGTAAGCTTTAAGGCCACTCTTCTTTTGTTCTAATTCATAGATACCTTATAAGATCTAGCACATATCATACCTAGAGGTTGGCCTAGTGCCACCTTGATCACTAAAATTTAAATGTATGGTTGTGGTGCTTCTATGAATGTGTTTAGTGAATCCATCCATCATCATCTATCAAATATCAAAAAGTTGGCTTAAGTGCCACCTTCTCATCAATACAAAATGTATAGCTATGGTGCTTCTATAAATGTGTTCAGTGAATCCATCTATCAACATCATTCAAATATCAAGAGGTTGGCTCAAGTGCCACCTTATCATCAATGCAAAAATGTATGGCTATAGTTTCCTTAAGTCCAAGTATTATGTGTTCTCAATCAATCAAATCATCATATCAAGGTTCACTCCTTATGAGCCATAGTAAGCTTTACAAGTATACTCAAAAGGTGCAAACCAGCCTCAGGGAAATAGTGCTCATCATTGGCATTAAATAGAAGAAGGGAAGGAAAGAAGTGCAATATACAAAGGCAAAAGAAAATAAATGTTTGATTAAATATTTTAAAAGCTCTATCTGTGTTACATAGTCAATGTCATAAAGAGTCTAAAAGCAAGAGAAGTCATAAGATCTAAGCTCTATCCAGTAGTCATGAATGCTCTAGCGGGTAGCCTCATACTGCCGGAGTTAGGAAGTCCACTTCTAGGCCTCCCGATGATGAGATCCTAAGAAAGTCTTCAAAGAGCTCACTTTCTTTAGGATAAAAGAGTACTGAGCCTTAACCTCCTTTTCCTTATTGGATATAGCATCTTCTTCTTCCTTTAACTGTGCCAATAAACCTCGAATTTTCTCTTTCCTAACATCGTTGGTAGCACCTAATTCCTTAAGTTTCTTAGAATAACTCTCCTTTAAAGCTAATGATTCCTCTAATTATATTCTCTGGCTTTGAAGTGAATCTACCTTGGAAGCTACATATTAGGAGAGAATGATGGTCTGTTCAATAGAGCTGAAAACATAAGATATTTCAAAGTAGGCACCGACAATGAAGTCTGACCTAAAGGAATTGTGGGCCTCAATAGATTTCAATATAGCCAAAGCTGCACTAAAAACATCCTTCTAATAAGCACTCAAGGAAAAGATGTTCAAACTTAAGGAGAGCATAATAATGGACTTAACTGCAGAAACTTCAACCACTAAAGGAGGAGAGACTTGAAAGGCATCTTTAGATGACACAACATGCTTCAAGAAAGAAAGATCATCAAGGGTCTCCTCTAGCTCCTCTTCTATGATGAAAGTGCTCCTAGGGGAAGCCTACAAAATCACAAACAAAATCAGAACATTTTAAAATGTTTTTATGCAGTAAGAGGAGATGAGTGTAAAGAGATACCTATGGAGTTAGCCGGCCAAGAGGGGATGGTGAAGGAATCACGGCTATAGCTGTCACTAGGTATATCATGTTCCTCTTGGTTGCCTCCCTCATCTACTATTGGGATTCTAACATGTATATCAGATACATAGGCACAGTAGAAAGTTAAAATTTTGAATCCCAATGGCAGAGATTGTCCTATGTAGTTATGAATTATTAACCAAAACAAGGTTTGAAGAAGATCACCTTTAGTTTAAAGCTTTCCATTCTTCTGATCACCTTTTCGGGTTATAGCAAACCATAGTAATCCTCACTTGGATTACCTCTAATGGAAGTCCATATGAAGGATGTGAAGAAGAAAACCAGAGGGCGATAGGTTTTCAACAATGTATTGTGCTAGCAAGGAAGAACAATCCTTTTCAGACTTTAGAAAGGGCTGCATACAGAAAGAACAAAAACATTATCGGGTTGTTCTTTCTAAAGATTACCTTTAGTATAAAATCCTTGAATAATTAGGATTCGGAACCCTCGTTCAAAGAATCCTAATCAAATTAGGTTTTCTTATCTGACATCGGTCCCAATAAAGAAACACATTTCCTGATCAGGATATGCCCAAATCGAGCGTTCCTAGTCGTGACATCCCATGTCCCGACCGGGACATAGGGCAATTTTAGTTCAATACCTTGCCTCAATTGCAAGCTAGACTTTTCCGCTCATGACTTCGTCAAAATTGTCTAGACTAGCCTAAAACTATCTGGACCAGGCTTTCTCTTTCCATTTTGGATCCAATCCAAAAGCCCATTTTACTTCCTCTACACACCTTTAATGCGTGTGACTCATTAGGTTTCCGGTTATGTTGGCCACTCATATCAACACTTGATCTTGAGCAAGTCATGAGTGGTATCTAGCAACACATCATAACTCCTAAATTGACCGGAAAGTTAGTGGTTTGACTACAAACCTTTCCATAGACAACATCTGTGCAATTCGTTATTTCACCCTTATTATACCCCACTCGGCTTAGAGCATGATCTAAGTGTCAGCTCCCACTAGACTGACTATGTCACATCTACTCTAAGTGATATTACTATTTGTCACTATGACTCGTTACTCTTAAAGATATGTCTTCGAAGACCTTCTTCAAGACAATCCTACTTTGGCCAAAGTTTCCTTAGTAATGATCCCGGCAAGTAGCTGTACATATACTTTCCTTCTTATTGGAGCAATGAATCCTCTATTGGCTACTCAACTATCTTTGAATACCTCAAGTAGTACCTAATCACTACCTTATGAGCGACTTCTCCCAGAGGCAACAAGGAATGAAGTCAAAGCACAGGATCAGTATCTAAGATAACCTTGAGCATCTCAAGTCTAAGGATATTTGCACCATTGCTATGGTGATATTATCATTGACATATGTGTAAAATACCCATATGATAATCTCATAACAGGTCTCCAATGTACTTGACTACTCTAGCAAGCATCAACATATTAACTCTAAACATCTCATGCTTACAGCTTATGAGAACTACTGCTTGATCCAATCAAGGCGTATAACATGTGCTAGCCTGTCCGGATCAATAATGTCCCATCTCATTGATCCTATAGCTAGGGATGGTATTGATACAAATATAATTACACATGATAGCAACCTCACATCATGATTTCCTTCACGCTATGTTTTGTATCTAGGACTTTCATTAACTTATTTAAAATCTAATCAATTCATATAAATGAACATAAATATAATGAAAGATGCATAGTGCTAAAAGTGATTATCTTCATAGCACTTCTCTTACAATCTCCCACTTACACTAAAGTCAATCGCCTTTATACTTAATATCGTAAGTGAGTACATGGGAATCAAATTTCCTTTGGGGAAGTGGCTTTGTCAGTGTATCAACTATATTTAGATCAGTAGGTACTCTTTCTATTTTTACATCACATCTACCTATGATCTCTAGGTTAATTTCATCTATGGTCACTTAACTTTGGTATTATTATAGTAAAGTCACATAATTTTTTTTGTCTCATAAAAGTCACTTAACTATGGTTTAATTTCAACAAAGTCACTTCTAGTGATTTTTCAGTAGTCAATAACCGGAAAAGTCGTGTTAGCATTCCAGTTGGCACATGAGACACATCACATTACTATACAGGTCAAATAAAGTTCTAGCATCCTAGTTGGCATCATTTTTAATTTATGGTGCTAATTTGGATGTTGAGTTATAAACATACATGGTGTTTTATTTGACCTGTATAGTGACGTGGCATCTCTCATGTGCCAATTAGGATGCTAGCACGATTTTTTCGGTTGTTGATTGCTGAAAAATCACTAGAAGTGACTTTACTGAAACTAAACTATAATTAAGTGACTTTTATGAGACAGAAAAAAAAATTATGTGACTTTACTACAATAATACCAAAGTTAAGTGACCATATATGTAATTAAGCCTGTGATCTCTCTAATCACATGGTAACATCTGAGCACATGTTTGGACTTCTGATGAGACCATTGTTCCTTTGCTTGTGCAATGGCTCTATTGTTGTCACAATATAGAGCTATTGGACTAACAATGTTAGGGATTTGAGTTCTTTGATGAATTTTCTTATCCAAACTACTTCCTTAGCAGCCTCAAAAGTTGCGATGTACTCTACTTGAGTCGTTGAATCAACAGTTGTCTCCCGTGTGGAACTCTTCCAACTAACTACTCTGCCATTCAATATGAACACATAACCTGACTGGGATTTGGAGTCAACCCTATTAGTTTGGAAGTTACCATCTGTATACCCGCTTACCTCAAGGTCTCCATCTCTATAAACCAAGAAAACGTTCTTAGTCCTTTTAAAGCACTTAAAGATATTCTTGACAACCACCTAATGACCCTCTCTAGGGTCCGACTAGTATCTACTTATGACACTTAGAACATATGATACATCGAGTATAGTACATATCGTAGCATACATGATTGATCTTATAGTTGAAGCATATGGGGTCAAACTCATGTGAGTCCTCTCATCTTGTGCCTTTGGACATATGGATTTCGAAAGGGTTATTCCATGGGTCATGAGAATAAATCCTTTCTTAGACTGTTTCATTCTAAACATCTTTAGCATTTTGTCTATGTATGTAGACTATGAAAGACCAAACAACCTCTTGGATCTATTTCTATACATCCTAATCCCTAAAATATAGATTACTTCTCCAAGGTCTTTTATGAAAAAGTTCTTTGAGAGCCAAATCTTAATAGATTGAAGGATTGAGACGTCATTTCCCTTGAGTAGTATGTCATCTATATACAAAATAAGGAATACAACTACACTCCCACTAACCTTCTTATATACACAAGAGTCATCCAGATTTTGTGAGAAACTAAACTCTTTGATTGTCTCATCAAAGCGAATGTTCCAATTCTTAAATGTTTGCTTCAATCTATAAATGGATATTTGAACCTTGTATACCTTTTCACCATTTTTGGACATAAAGCCCTCTGGTTTTATCATGTACACATCCTCAGTAAGGTTTTTATTTAGGAAAGTCGTCTTCACATCCATTTTCATATCTCATAACCATAATGAGTAGTAATGACTAAGAGTATCCTAATAGATTTAAGAATGGCTACAGGACTAAAGTCAATTCCTTATCTTTGACGATATCCCTTAGCTACGAGCTTAGCTTTATAGGTAACTACATTACCCTCCATGTTAGTTTTCTTCTTGAAAACCCACTTGCACCCAATGGGTTTTATGCCTTCAAGTGGGTCAACTAAGGTCCATACATGGAATCCATTTCTGACTTCATGGTAATAAGCCATTTGTTAGAATTTGAACTAGTCAGAACCTGCTCATAAGTATTAGAACTCATCATCTTCTATGAGTAATACATCTTTCTATTAACTGATGAGAAATTCATATCTTTCTAGAACAGTAAGTATCCTACTTGATCTACGAAGATCTTATGTATCAGAAGGTGTACCTGCTACTACATCTATATGAGTATCAGCTTTGGGTTCAGGCAGTTGATCTACATTTACTTGACCATCTTGAACTTTTTTAAGTTCAATTTTGCTCCCACTACTTCTTCCTAGAAGAAACTCTTTCTCTAAGAAAGTAGCATGCCTTGAAATACACCTTTTGTTCCAAAGCACTATAGAATTGATATCCAATCGTTTCTTTAGGATATCCTACAAACAAAAACTTATCAGATATAGCATCAAGTTTATCTGACATAATCTACTTCACATAAGTTGGATAACCCCATATTTTCATGTGTGAAAGTGAAGTTTTCATGTTAGTCCATGTTAACCGTAGGCTGACTGCTCTCTATTTTGATCTTGACAATCAAATTAATTGTTAATAACATTTTTGTTAAGTGTTGTTTTGATAGTGTTCAAAGTTTCAGCACATTTGGTTAAGGTTTCCTCATTGAACAACTCAAGAATTTCCTGGAGACGTGTAACTCCCGATTGGGATAAGAATCTCCCGACCGGGACACAAGTATAGACCTGAAACTGACATGTCTAGACCGGGAAAGCATTGTCTCTAAGTGTTTCAAAGTTCCAATAGCAAAAGTAGACTGGGACAGGGAATGTCCCGACCGAGACCTGTATTTTTGAGACTGGGACTATAGTACGGACCAAGCAAAACAAGTGTCCAGACCGAAAAACTCTGCAGGATGATGATCCAAAAGTTCCAGTAGCAAAAGCAGACCCGGACATAGTATGTCCCGACTGGCACACTCAGTTTTTCGATAGGGAATGGTTACAGTCCGAGCAGGACATTTAAAAAGATATGACCGTTGAAGAGGAGACACCACCAAAATGTGCCACATCATCAAAAAGTAAAAAACACTCTTAGTCAAACTAACTTCGGTCCCGACCGAAAATGGTAGTCCCGGCCAGGACTCATTCAAAGCCAAGAAGGCCTAAGTTCCTGGTAGTGGCATTATTGGGCAAGTCTCGATCGGGACACACGGAGTCCCGATCGGGACAATTGAATAAAAACTAGCCGTTGGGGTTTTCAGCTAATTAGAAGCTACAACATATTAAAATTAGGTACTTCCAGACCGAGAAATCATGATTCTCGACTTGGACACTTCTCTCTGTATACTGCATTTTTAGGTACCCAAACAACCTTGGGTCCTTGGAGGTTAGCCTTTGAGGAATCCCAATGGGATTTTCTTATGCAACAATGAATGTTTATGTGCATAAACTCCATGCAATAGTGGCAATGCTTCTTTTTAAAGATATCTTGCTACTTGACATGAGGTTTTGGCCCCATAACCTTTTTATTAGGAATATATGAAAAGGTACAATAACAAACACAATCATGATTAGTGGGTGGTTTTTTAAGTGCGTGCTTCTTATACAAGAATGCAGGGTTGGCCTTTTGAGGTTTCCCTCTTCACATGTGAGCCTTTACTACTCCCTTTTTTAGTAGTACCTTTGGTGTGTGATTGGCCTTAGAGGCCTCTATCTCATTTGAGGAGGTTTGTGGTGTTGAAGCTTTTACAAAGATAGTTTTAAATTAAGATGATGCTCCATTAAAGCCTAAGCCATGTCTCACTAGGGGAGGTCTTTGTGATACAATGAGAGTACCCAAACTTTCCTTCCCTTTGTGAAATTTAGAAATAGAAAGTTTTAGTTCCTCAACTTCATTTTTCAAGATGTTATTTTCTTTAATTAAAAGGTAGTTGAAGGTCTTGATGAAAGTTCATCTAATGACTTCTTGAGAGAAGCATTAGAGATTTATAGCTCTTCCATAACCTTTTGAAGGTTGGATAGGTCATCCTTAAGCTTGGAGCTATTTTTCTTATGAAAATCAGTTTTTCTTTTTTATCTTTCTAATTCTAGGCTCATTACCTCAATAAGATCATTATCATCATCAATATCATTTAAGGTAGGAGAAGAAGTGGATGTTACCTCATTGGAGTTGCCCTCCAAGGCCATGAAGCACAAGTTGGCTATATCTTCTTGGCTCTCATCATCATCACTTGATGTAGGATCATCACATGTAGCTTTATGGCCATTGTCTCATCCATTCTTGTGAGACTTGCCCTTGTACTTCTTGAGCCTAGGACATTCG
>CATIWF010007768.1:0-17404 GCA_949630135.1 Balakata baccata | reverse complement strand
CATATCATGGACTTTCATTAATCAGTTTAAGATCTATATCAATTCATATGCAAATGAATACTAATATAATGAAAGAATGCCTTTATGAATGTGTACACTAAGTTCTTAAGGCGATTGCCTTTTGGGCACATCTCTAACAATGTATATAGTCAAGCTGTCACGTTTTGCTGAATTGCTAAATGCTACAAAGTGAAATGTTATATGATTAAAAAAAAAATATTACAACATGCATATGGAATAGTTTCTTGAAGTTGATTAGCCCTAATGGATTCCTTTTGGCTGTGTATGAGAAGTGACTATATGACCATATTATCTTGTGTTTTGATTATGAATATGGAACTAGAATTAAGAATGTGTTGATTTTAGTTGATTGTGAAACTTTACTTCATAGCATGATAGGTGCATTAGTGAGGTTTAAGGAACTTGGATTCAAAACTTAATATGGAATGAGCATTATTTGAGTTTTTGTTAGTCATAGTTGTTCGGTTTTCTCTAATTTGGACATTGCTTGGGGACAAGCAATGCTTAAGTGTGGGGGAATTTGTATAGTTCATATTTTCTAGTATTTTCTAGATTAGATTGTATATTTTTATGCCTTTGATTTGTGTTTATTGTTGGGAAATTGTGTAATTTAGTTATATCTTTTGATTTAGGAAAAATGGAGGAGAAATGAGAAGTTTTGCACTAATTGGAGGATTTGGGCATTTTGATGGAAAGTCATCCACATGGGAGTGTGGATTAACATTGTCACCCTTTTGACATAGGAGTGTAGATCAACACAAGCATATAGATCAATACTGGCGTGTGGATTTAAAGCTTCGGGGTGTGGATCTATATGGAAGACCTTCTAACACATGAGTGTGGATCTACACAGCAGTGTCGATTTCTAGAAATTTTGAAGCCATCTACATGTGGGACTCTCAAATGCTGAAGTGTGAGTCCATTTTAAAGGCTCTAATTTTGATTGGTTAGGAATTGAAGTTTGTAGATATCTATTACCTTTTAAATTAGGAAAGAGAGTCCTAATTAGAAAAGAACTCATCTTAAATTTCTAAAGGTTTAAAGATGTTTTTAGGGTTTAGATTAGGGGCTTTTGAAATCACTTTACTTTTACATTGTTTACTTTTGAGATTTGGGTGGTAGAAGAAACCTTGGAAGCCATTCCATCTTGTTTCGGCAATGTGGGTTACGATTAGAGGTTATTCACTATTGAAGTTATCAAGCTTAGATCTTTTAAGGATTGGAGACCAACTATCCAAGGGAGGTTCAAGCTAATCAGTTTCAGGGTTTTTTTTTTATTTCCATTCTATTCTTTTTTTTCTACTATAACATGTTTAGTTTTAGCTTTTGAATTAACTTGACAATGGTTAAAGCCATGTTTGGCTAAAATTTTTGGTTAGGTATTTAGTAGCCATTAGGATGTATGAACTTCCCCTTTAGTTTTTAATGATATTTGATTCTCTTTATCTTTAATTATGTTTGTAAAGTTTTAAATTGAATGTATGATTGACCACCATCCATTTGATTTAGAATTGGTATCTTAAGGGTAAGTTATGAGACGAACCATCTGTAACTTGTCCTAAAAATTGGGTTGAATGTTAATTACGCTATTAGCTTGGATAGTTAGCGATTTAAGGCGAGAACTGTAGGAATCTTCATTCATTGTGCTTTATGGAATTGGGGGATAGAGATTAGGACTAATGTGCGAACTAAATGCCTATTTAAGTCTCATAAGTAATTCAATCAAGTTTACTTGTCTCTTAGTTAATTAATTGTTTCAACATTCATTAGTTTAATCTCTGCACCATCAAAATTGAATAGAATGTTTAGTTGCATCATTGCATTCCCATTGGCAATTTAAGGTAGTTAAGAGTTAAGCCGAACCGTTCTTTGAGAGATCGACTTTGGAGGTGTCTTGCCATTCTACGATTGACTTGTGTACTTGCGAGTACTTAATTTGAGCACATCAATGTTATCAATTGTAAAAAACAAAATAAAAACACAGTCATTATCAATTGTACCATGTTCATTTTATATAGCACTACATATTCATCATATAATAAATTGTAGATACATTAATTTCATAACATGTATATTCATTATTGTTACATGAATCAGATTCATTATTTTATAATTGTACATATATTATTCCATAACTATAAATTCATTATTTGTTACATGAATTAGTTTCATTTTATATGTTTGATTATTTGCTTGCGAGGTTCACATTCATCATTTAATAATCGTACATACATAATTTTATAAATATAGCTTCATTTGTTGTTTCATAAATCAGTCTTATCTTTTCTAAAAAGATTTATAATTTGCTTGTTATGATCAGGTTCATTATTTTATAATCATAGATACATTGTTGCATAATTGTAAATACATTATTTGTTACATGAATCAGTTTCATCCCATACTAAAATAACAAAAAACTAAGAAAACAAGAATCAAAACTCAAAAAAATCAGCGTAAACTAAATCATACCTGAATTCAAAATAGAATCAACATACAAAATAGCAGCAAAATCATCCATAATCTCATTATCAAAACTTTCATAAAAAAATGAAATTAATTACATTAAAACATGAAAGCTCTAATTATAAAATCGAAAAGATAGAAAATGCACACAAGATCATAATGAGAACGCATTCTCAACACAAATCAAATTCTGAGAAATCAAACAGAAAACTCATAAATCAAACTCCGAGAAATCACATTCTCAATACAAATATTTTCATTCATTTGCAATCAAACAGAAAACTAGAGAAATATAAATTGCACCAATCTCTTTGAGAAATGCACCAATAAGGGACAAACAAGAAGAAAATAAGAAGAAGAAAACGTGATTTCTTAAAAACCTTAAAGAAAATAAGAAGAAAAAAATAAGAAAAATTAAAGAGGAAACATATCCCCACCAAAGTGGAAACAAAACGTGAAAGACTCCCAATAGAAAAATAAAAGTTAAGTACAAATAAACTACCATTAAAAAAAAATTAGCACGTGTGAACTTACTTTGGTGCACCTGGCAGTGTACACTCAGGTGTACAATATAATTTGTCTATGGATACTAGGAAATGATAATATAATTAAAGAAATTAATTAAAAAATATATAATATAATTAAAGAAAAAAAAAAAAAGAAGGAACCTAATGTTATGTGTGGAAGAAGAAAGGTCTCATACTCCTATATCTCATTCTTTTTTACTTTTTAGATTTTAAGACAAAGGACAAACATATTGACCAAGAGGCAAAGAATGTTTACTTTCCTATAAAAAGAACCACCCCATCACTACACGAAGGGAGGATAAAAGGTAAAAAAAAGAAAATGTACAAAGGAAGAAAAGAGAGAAAGAAGAGGAAAAAAAAAAAAGAAAAAGAGGAAGGCAAAATAAAAAAGGAGAGGAGAAGAAAATTTTTTTTTTTGTATCACAGATTACATAAATTGTAATTTATGGTCCAAGAGTTCGGTTTGCAAGAAAAAAATGTATTTTTTAAATATATAATTCTTTGTTATATGTTATTATTACTATTACTACATTTATTATTGCATATTGAAATCTACGAATTTTAGTTATTATTCATGATGAAAATATGTTGATCTTATTATTCATTTATTATTTTCTTTATTTGTTATCATTATTATTTTATATTTGTGATCTACACATTTTAGTTGCTATTTCATCATTATATGATAGAAACATCTTGCTTTTATTTTATTCCATTTTATTTGTTCATTTTATAGTTATTAATATTGCTATTATTAGCAAATGCTGTGACCTATATACTTAGTTGTTATATTATGATTATATGATATAAATATTGTTAGAGAAGTGTTCTAAAGAGAATAACCTTTAGTTCTATATGTATACATTTCATTGATATGAATAAAGACATTTTCATTTATTAATGTTCATTTATATTATGAATTGATTAGATCTTAAATTAATTAATGAAGTCCATGATATAAACACAGCATGAAGGAAATTATGATGGGATCATGATAATGAAATTCCTATCTACCGTAATTATGTTTATATCCAAATCATCCATAGCTATAGAATCAATGAGATGAGACATCATTGATCTAGATAGGCTAGTACATGTTTTAGTCCTTAATTGGATCAAGTAGTAATTCTCATAAATTATAAGCATGAGATGCTTAGAGTTAACATGTGAATGTTTACTAGAGTAAGTACATCAGAGACCTTCTATGAAATTATCATATGGGTATTCTAATCATATCTCAATGATAATTTCATCATAGCAATGGTGCAAATATTATTAGACTTGAGGTGCTCAAGGTTATCTTGGATACCAATCCTATACTTTGACTCTATTCCTTATTACCTCTAGGAAAGGTCGCTCATGGATGGTGATTGGGGACAGTTTTTGAAGATAGTTGGCTAGCCAATAGAGGATTCACTGTAGGGATTATTACTCGGGAAACTTTGACCAAAGCAGGATTGTCTTGAAGAAGGTCTTCATAGCCATATTTTTATGAGTAATGAATCTTTGTGACAAGTACTAATATCACTTGGACTAGACGTGATGTAGTCAGTCTAGTAGGAGTTGACACTTAGATCATGCTCTGAACTGAATGGGGTATAGTAAGAGTGCAAGAAGGAATTGCACAAATATTGCTTATGGAAAGGTTCGTAATTAAAACTACTAACTTTCCAGTTAATTGGGGGGTTATGATGTATTGCTAAATATTGCTCATAACTTGCTCAAGATTAAGTATTGATTTGAGTGGCCAACATAACTGGAAATTTAATAGGTCATACGCATTGAAGGTACGCAAAGGAAGTAAAATGGGTCATTGGATTGGATCCAAACGGAGAGAGAAAAGTCTGATCCATACAGTTTTCATTCCCAATTGGAACATATATGTCTTGATCGAAATTTGCTACTAGACCATAATTGCACTTGTTTCTAATAGGAACATGAGATGTTACGACCGAGAACAATTTGATTTGGGCATTTTCTGATAAGGAAATGTGTGTTTCGATTGGGACCGACTTTATGATAGGAAATCTAATCTGATTATGATTCTTTGAGCGATGGTTCCGAATTTCAATTACTTAAGGACTTTAAATAGTCGTTTTTTTTTTACATTTAGAATTAGCTGCTAACAAAAGAATAAAAGAGTTTTTGTTCTTCTCTCTTCTCCTTTGCATCATCTCTTGCTAGTACAAGAGATTGTGCCAAACATATAGCAAAAAAATTTTCTTTTTCGTATCCTTCGTGTAGACTATCGTTAGAGGTAATTCTAAGAATGATTACTGTGGTTTGTGACAACTTGGTAAGGCAAAACGATGTTTGGAAACTCTGATATAAGGTAATCTTCTTCAAACTTTTTATGGTTGGATAATTGGTTAATACTACATAGGTTGTTTCATTAATTTGGGATTACAAAATTTTAAATTCTGCTGCGTTTGTGTATCTAATATGCATGAGTAATCCTAACAAATATGTTAGAATTATTGTTTATGGAGCATTTATCTTTAAAAAAATAATGGGTATAATGACCCTCATTTGTAGATTTATTAATGGGCATGTAAAAAAATAATAAATAATTTATAAATTTTTATTTATTTATTTTTCTCTGAAGAACAAAAGTGAGAAACTAAAAGCTTGTTTAAAACCAACTAAAAAAAGGAACAAAGTTTGCTTGTTTTAGTTCTATTAAAAAAAAAAGGCAAGGTTTCCTTGATCTATCATCGGATCTAATTTTTTTATAAATATAAAATATAGATGATATTGTTAGGTTTATTTTAAATCATGAGTGATTTCTACTATAATAAATTATTATTATTATGAAAAAAGAGAAAAATAAGTAATATTTTTTTATATTTATGTGTAAATGCTCCTTATTTCGCCTCTATATATATTATATTATAATAAATTTATCTTTAAAATAAAAAAAATTGTAATATAAAATTAGAAATGATGATTTGACGGAAAATATGATCTTTATCCTAATAAAAGTTTTTATTTTAATAAAAAAAATGTCCAGATATAACAAAAAGAGGAAATCATATTGTTTACTTTTTTTAATGTACTATCAAATAAGCAAAAGTTTCATATGAGTATAACTTTTTGTAAAAAATAAATAATAAATTTTATTTTATTTTTATTGAAGTTGCAAAAATAAAATACTTAGTTGTTATTTTATTATTATTATTATTATTATTATTATTATTATTATTATTAAGGAATCGAATATGAACAAATTTGAAAATATTCGAAAAATTATTTTTCTATATTTTAAAATGATAAATTAAATTTGAATTACGTGGACTTTAATCTCAAAAAAAAATCGTAAACACTTGATTTGAGTCAAATTCAACGTTGTAAAAAATGCTCTTATATCCATGTATTGGATATATTTTTTATTAAAAAAATTAATATTATTAAATTATTTTACGTATATCTAGAAATTGGATATATGAAAATTTAAACAATAATAATCAAAATAATTTTACTAAAATTATTAAAATTTACTCTAGAAATTGGATAATATATCATCAAAATAAGCATAAAAGTAACAATAAGAGTAACAAAAATAAATCTCAACAAAATTAGATGAAATTAGGTGCTGATACATTTCTTGTTCATTTAATTTCCAAACTCTTACTCTATAGTGCAGACCATATTAAATGGAAAACCAATCACCTTAACAATTACAATTGGTGGCGACTCCTTTTAAAATTTCATATAATATAAATATAACGAGTCGGCCACTCCGCGTCGTACAAAAATAAATTAAAAATACTTGTAGATTTCCCCATGTGCAACACTTTGATGCCTAGGTTTTTATTGTCCCTTCCTCCACCAAACGACATCATCCTAACAAAACAACTTTCCTGTGGTACTACACCTTCCTTGTCGCACTACACTAGGGCAATTAAACTTTCTCTCATCAACAGCCACCTTAGCATCAAACAGTTTTACAGTTTCAACGCTAAAATAAGTATGCATAAAATCTTCACTCATTATTTAAATTTCAATAACCAAATTAACAAAGTTAGCATATTTATCTGCCATCAATTAACAATGTCAAAGTGTTGAGCCAAAATATCGATAAGTATAAAAAGGAATCTTTACATTACCTTACAATAGAGAAAATTATAAGAATGTGTATAAAAAAAAAAGCATCTAAATGCAGAAGATGAGATTCAAAGGCCTAGTCTTAGAGTTCAAGATGCACAATAGAGAATAAGAGAAATAAGAAAGGAGATGAGATAAGAACCAATAGAAATGGAAATTGAGGCTCTTGGATAATAACTTAGAGTATCTCCAACAGTTTTTCTATTTCCCTTCTTACTTAAATTTAAAGAGTTTGTAATTATCTTACTCCCTAAAATTTATATTATTTCTTTTCAAATTTAAAAGCTACTAGGAGTTTCTAAGTAATATTTTATTATTTTTCTCTTTTTTTTGCTTTTTTCTCTCTTTCATTTTTTTTTGTCTCTTACTTTCTCTTCATTTTTTTTTCTATATATTTTTATTAATAAAAAAAATGAAAATAGGGAGTGAGATAAATAGTATTGTTAGAATGCACACAATTTTCAAGACAAACTAAAATAGGGAGTAAATTTTTTATAATATAATAGGGAGTGAGATACAGAACATTGTTGAAAATACTCTTATAAAAAATACTTTTTCTTTTGAAAGCTATCTTTAAGCCTTTCTTTCTCCTTTGTAAATTGACAACATGCAAGTTTCAAATTAAACTAGACCTAGCCTTAATAAGCTTCAATTGAATAATATGTTCATAATCAAGCTTCATTGTGAACTCTTCCACCACTGTTGGTTTCCGGCTTACCCCAAAATCAACACCAATAATCTTTCTTTCTTCAATACTTGAAGTTAGGAAGATTATATGTTTTCATGAGAAGCTAAAATTGAAGAAACCGAAAAAAAAATTAGAAAAAGAGGTAGAAAAATGGCATTCAGTTTGAAGGCAGAGAAGAAAAGAAGCAAGAAATGGAAGAGAGACTTGGGTAGTGGGTACTTGCCGGGAGAAGAAATAAATAGTATAGATTCTCCCACGTTTTTATATAATTAGTTTATTAAAAGTAATTGTGGTGAATGTGAGCCAAGTGGCCTTCATGCAAGAATAGATTAGTGATAATATTCTATTAATTAAATTTAAGTAGACTTAATTGAGTTAATCAAGGTAAATTTCATAAATGATTCTCATATTTTCCACTTTCCTCGCTGAAGCAAATTCTGAATTTTATTTTCTAAATTTCCGATATTAAAATTTGAAATTTTGACAGAAAAATATACTGTATATCATATTTTAACATGTATTGTGTCTAATTATTTTTAGTTTCACAAATTTGCATTGAGAATTGCAAAATTATGTTTTGGCCCCTTCTTATTGGTTTTCACATAAAATTTGTCATAACTCAATTCAAACTTACTTTTCTTCTAAGTTCAAGTTTATTTTGATTATGAATGCACTAAGTCGTTTGTCAGTTCGGCTTGCTTCGTTACAAAATATGTACCTATATAATAGAAATAATCTCATCATATAAATGGAATACTATATAAATGATTAAGTAATTCTGTTGAATAATTTTTTTTGTTTCGTTTTTATCTTTTCTATTTACCTATTTATATCAAATTTGACATGATTTTCCAATTTCTTTCTTATATATATATATATATATATATATATATATATCATCCACATTTTAAATATTTTTATTTATGAAACAAACTTTTAATACATATACAAGATATATTATCTAAACTTATATGTATATTTAAAATCAAAACAAAAGTACAAAGTAACTGACCCAATAGTCGGATCTTCAGTGTTTCATATAATATAAGTTCAGACTCTTCTTGATTAATTTTAAATTCTAATATCTACAAACTCTAACTTCTGCGTGAGAAAAAATCATGCTAAGTTATCTCTAGTTTAGTGGTATATATATACATTTAAGTTTTTTCATGCAGTCATATAATTGCTTGACACATATTTCATGCCAAGTATCACAATAATAATGCATTTATTGTAAAAAAAAAAATGAACATACTAATACATATAATGATATCATATTTTCATTGCAGCATATATCTCATTTATTAGTTTAACTTACCACATAATATATTCATAACTCATGTCCTATAAAATACATATAAACAAATTCATAATACATTACGCAGTCAACTCTTATCTTATTCTTTATGTCATTTAATTTCCTTATATTATCTTAATTTAATTAGTTGTTCATTTCCACCGCATGTATACTTATTTGCGATATTGAATATTCATTATATATTTGCATAATTAATTAATCACAAAATTAAAATTATGTCATCATATAATATTCCATCTTGTTTGACTAATTATAAAATATTAATATACTTTAGTTTTATTCTCAAATTATAAAAAAAATATAGAAAACACCTAAATAATTATATCTAATCAATCATCAAAACATTTTATATCATTTCAATATTCAAATCATGCCCAAATTATTCATCTATCATATTCCATTTATAAACCAATATTGAACACACATTTGCCTTTTTAATTCATGTTCATACTCTGTCCATGCTATTTCCATTGTTAAGTATTTTACTTTATATATATAATCACATATATTTTACAACACATATCACAAAAGAAATTCCACCTACTAACATAGTTCTTATACAAAGTGAAATTTATTTCATAATCAATATGTATACAATATTCTTACCTTTATAAAATTTATTTGTAATATTTACTCTTTATATATATAGATGGTTCAATTCAAACTCATAATACATATGTCCTAATTCATCAATAGGAATACAAGATTGCTATTACCGACCCTTTCAATAATGTTATTATTGGCCTATTTAAATAATAGTATTATCACTGGTTTTTTAAATAATAGTATCATTATCAGCATTAAGATTGTGTCGTGGACACACACACACACACACACACACACATATATATATATATATATATATATATATATATATATATATATATATATCTTCCCCTAATTAGCATGCTAACTATTCACTATTCTAGTTTTAGACTAGGCGCACTAGGGTTTTGGCATTATTTTCAATATTTCTAATACAATATATTAATATATGTAGAAGCTAGATTTTTTTATAACTCCGCCAAATCCATCAAATTCCTTTTTTTTTTCAAATTTCTGTCCAGCCTCTTTTTTTTAATTTCTTTTTCTCTTTTTTTTCTTTCTTTATTTTCCTTTTCTCTTTCCTTTTTTTTAACTTATTTATTTATTATCATTATTTCTATATTTTTACATATATCTCGTTCCACTAGTCTTTACTGAAATGCAGTTTAATTATGTGGTCTACTATAATCAAATTAACTATGTTAATCAATTCAATTTATCTTAATTTCTAATATAGTCATTTATTTAATTTTGTTCTTAATGTCTCTCATGTAGTATCTATGTATATCACTCTCATATTTATTCTAGCTAGGTCCATGCATAATACTTTTCTATTCGCTAAACTTTAATTTATTTATAATATTTATTCCATTTATTATCTAAGTTTTTTTTCTCTCCTACGTAACACGAGCTTAACTTACTAGTTATAAAATACAAAAGAATCCTAGATCAACAAATTAGAGATAAATTGAATTGTACAATGGAGAAAATGCAGTATTTTCATATAATTTCTATTAAATTGAAAAAGAAAAAACAAGTGATAAAATAAAAAAAATTACAAAAAAAATTACAGCAAAAATGGTGATTGAAATTCAAATCCAAAATCAGTAGAGAATATTAAAAATACGTGTAGAGCAGTGGTGGAACCAGACTCCTCAAGTTAAGAGGGGCCAAAGAGCTAGAAATCCATGTAAAAGGGTACAAAGAGCCAAAAACCTAAGTCTATAGTATAAAAATAAGCTTCTAACATTTTTTATGGACATGCAAATCTTAAAAAATTATATAAATTTACATATTATTATATGCATTTTAAAAAATTAATGGGGCCGCCTCAAGTGAATGTGGCTCTTGCCACTGATGTAGAGAATGATAAATAAGAAAATAAGAAACTGAACAACTTTTAAATATAAAACAAAAGATATTTAAGTAATTTACTTATTTTACTAATTTATTCCATGATTAAATAGGTCATATCAAATATAGTATTACAAATTTGGATTAGTTAATACAAAGATTAAAATATTTCTACCAAATAAGGGTTAGCTTAACTAATCTTATGACTTAACTAAACTTAGTAATAATACTAATCCTATGACTTAAGCAATAAGTGAACAAAACGGGCTGTAATAATTTGTGTTATTTATGGAAAACTATAAAGGTGTTAAACTCTCGCTAATATTGATGGATAATGGCAAAAAAATGAAATTTGATATCTCTCTTAATTCTTATAAGGGAGAACATCAATCAAATTATATCTTAATTAGCTATATATGCTTGTGTTTTCACTGTTATATATGTGAAGTTCCCTTATGTAAGCCTACTCGAGCCTAAAACAATTGTGGCCTGCCTAAATTCACAGCAAGCTTAACTAGGCTAAGACATCATTAAAAGTTCATAAGATTGATAGAACTCGATGCGAGCCTATTAAATGAAGAGGGGTATTTAGAGATCAATAATTTTTCATTCCAACTTAATTGGAACATATTTGGCAATATAAGGAAGAGAGAAGTCTTATATCATGCACACCGGTCCATACAACATTATGAATCAATGACCCATTACATGTGTGATAGAACTCGATGCGAGCCTATTAAATGAAGAGGGGTATTTAGAGATCAATAATTTTTCATTCCAACTTAATTGGAACATATTTGGCAATACAAGGAAGAGAGAAGTCTTATATCATGCACACCAGTCCATACAACATTATGAATCAATGGTCCATTACATGTGTGAGAGACGATAATAATTTTGTAAATAAAACAAACTTATACTGTTATTAAACACACGTTGACAATTTTGTAAATATTCATCATCTGTTTTGTAACTATGTTTATAGTTTCTTGAGAAATCACTAGTACAGAAAAATGCTTTTTTGTAACTGTTTTTTTTGGCTTAAATGCTTCTGTCCATAAACAGACATATAAGAAGGAAACGTATCCGATAAGTAGATCTTATGCGACTATTAAAAACAGTCGTATCCAATAAGGTCATATAAGTCTATTTTTTAAAAAATAGATGCATCTAATTTGGTAAGATGCATCTGTTATTAAAAAAAAACAGATGCATCCAATTAGATCAGATAAGTCTGTTTTTACTAAAAATAGACTTATAAGATAAGTCCGATAAATTTGTTTTTATTCAAAATAGACTTATCTAACAACATCTTATAAGTCTGTTTTATAGCATAACAGACTTATTTAGTTTTTTTAAAATATTTGTTAATTTTTTGCAATTGACATATACTTGTGAATTTTCAACCAGCAGCACACAATATCAAACATCTAAATTAAATTTTAACTACTACAACTACATCTAAATTCAATTTATAATTAAAGCCATTATAGGCTTTCAAACATGTAAATTGCACTAAATTCATCAATCAAGCATTCTAAATTCAATTACTATAAATACAATTTCAAGCCTACAAGGCTAACAATTATTAATTAATATCAACTGAAATTCAATATTTCAAAAACAATACTCATTGTGTATAAATATAATGAAACAATTAAATTCATAAAAAATGGTAATAAAATGTTTCCAATTTTAAAACACTTAAAAAATAAAAATTTGAATTAAATTTATATGTACTCAGTAGCAAAAAAGTCACACCACATCTCCCAAACTTCATCAATTTGTGAATTAGTATATGGTTCTTTATTAAAAGTTGTCTACTGAATAAATAAAACACAAAATAGAAAATATTAAAAGAATTATAACATTGATATGAGTGTAAAGTATAATAAATTGCATATAAGTGTTAGAAATAATATTACCAAGAGCAATTGAATATCTGTGCTATGGTAGGTTACTATATCATACATATATCTGAGTATAAAGTAATCACATTCAACACTTCCAGATTGCTTCAGACACTTACAAAAATGCAGAAATAATAATTACAAAAGTTGGTATGAATATAAAGTGGAAGCTGAAATTCAAATGTAAATAGTATATTTAAAAATGATAAAATTCTTACGTTGATGAAATTCCAATGTAAGGAGTTCGAGATGCCTCTTCCAGTAGTATATTGGTATAATCTATATACCCTGAAAGATAAGTTTATATATTGAAACATACAGTCAATAAAAAACAAAATTTAGAACAAGATACGAGTGCAAGTATAATAACTTACATATTAATTGGTTTTTAATAGGCAATTGTCTACTAGAGTTGTTGAGAGGGTCCATAAAGTATGCCTCACTCCGTACACAGTTAATAACAATCAACATCTAGTGTTGACTATATATATATACAAAATAATATTAAATTAATAAAAATATCATGTTAAAATATAATGCAAATATTTTAATGCCAAAATTGATTTCACTTTTGAATATATGGTAGTAAAATAAAATTTTTATCTATTTGTACCTGCAAAGCTTCTACCATATAATTTTGGACCGATTTCTTGTCCTTTGTACATATTCTATTTAAATAATTTGGACAAAAAAAACCAATTGGTGCAGATGATTGGCTGCAAACCCTATAAAGATACCTACATATATAAAGCAGAAAACTAACATAAGTTGAAACTACATTATAATATAACAGTTCAATATATAATATTTTTAACTATATATTACTTTAATTACTTACAGCATAAAAATTTTCATAACTGAGATATCGAGCCATTGTATGGAAAAGAGTTGAAAGATGTCTTCTCAGCCGCTAAAAACTTAATTATCTGTATTTTATGGATAACAAAATAACCCTTGGGGAAGAGCAATTTGAAACATGTACCCCTCATCTAGGTCAAAAACGAAGTCATGCAAGCTGAGCATGCGGCCAGTCTTGTTTGATAAAATTGTTGATTCAACCAATGGCTTCGTAGTTGATTCTTTGATAAAACTATTACCATGATCAAATTGTGTTTTCTTTGAAGGTTGAATTAAATTTGTCTATCAATTAATAATATATTATTACATTGTACTATGGAGTAAGTAAAATAAATTGATAAATACTATTTATTAAAGAATTAGGGAGTGAGATATAGAAGTATTAATACATACCTCCTAATGGACTATGCGATGTCGTGGCCATTGAACAAAACTACCATGTGTATGATCGACAATTTCAAATTGGCTTGTAGGCACAAGAAGTGGTTCTAATTCATACTAATTAAAAGGGAGATCCACTGATACCCTCAAGTTATTTGGGGCCATAGGAACACCGTGTAGCAATGCACCTGAAATGTTTGAATGAATCGTGCCTTTCGCCATTATGATTTTCTGTCCATCATGATCAATTGCAAGGTGGCACAGACTTGTTATCTGTATAATCATCCAAACCCAACATTGTATACTATTAAGTCATACAGTAAGTGTAAATATGAATGTGTGTAAATGGAAATTAAATTTACATGCAAGTATAAATGAATAAAATTCATAATTTTTACCTGTATATCTTCCACTAGAAATGATGGGTTAATAGAGTGGCAGCTGTTATGCAAATGGATACCAGGTGAGGGACCCGCCACTACCTCCACCTCAGTTACAAATTGAGAGGACTTAGTGGTAGTCTCATACTGCATCATCACCATAGCTTTAATTTCAGCCATCTGTTGAGCAAATTTTGCCCATAGTTGCGAACTTAAGAAGCTATATTCTCTCTTAATACTACCATTTCTTCCTCTAAAATGGAGGTAGATTTTTTCTTCCTGATTTGTTTACCAAAAAAACTGGATAAAGTGACCCCACTGCCTACACCACAAACAGACCTAGAATATTCAGGCTTCCCAAGTGCACGAGTCAATATATCATCCTGCCCCTGTGGTACCCATACTCCCTAATTTATCTCCTCCCGTAATGACTCCTATTAAAAATAATGAATGATCAAATCCAATCTCAATTAAATGAAAGTGTTTGATATTTAGATTTGCTTAACAATTTATAAATACCATATTTTGTGCCACCTCTCTTGTCTCTTCAATTGGAATCACATAATTTCCTTGATATATTTTTTTTGTTCTTGCTTGTATCTAGTCAAGATTTTGATCATATGATGAGGTGGCATCAAAGTGCATGGAGGAGAAACAAGCAATGGGATCTTCAATGATCCTTCCCGGCCTTTTACCAGCAAAGCCCTTTCGACCCAAATAATGAGGATGAACATCTTTTTTCTTTTTTAGCTTTTGCTACAACCCATTTTTGCTATGAAGAAACACATAAAATATAAAGATGTCGGTATCATTAAATTGCATAAGACATAATAAAATATACTAATATGAATAAAACAATCAAATGAGATTAAATAAATTGTACATTTAATAATTTGAAATCATTATTAAATACTAATTTGTATGAAAATTTGTACCTCAAAGGATTCATCTTCATGTGCTCTTTTGAATTCTTCTCAGTTCTCAGCAATTAGATAGTCATACTTTCTTGATAGGGATAACCGCTGGGGATTATCAACCATCATTATGTATTTTCTAATAAGGCGATATTTGAAATCTTTTCACCGCCTTCCCGCATTTTTCAATACTTTCTTCTTCACATCCAAAGTATCTTCCACAGTAAAGGCCTCCTACAAACAAATATGGTCAATATATTAATATTATTTATATTTAAAGTCCTCATTTTATCTCATTTACATAGTACGTAATGGATATAATGCTTAAACATAATGTGTTTTCATTTAAATTTTACATTTGTATCCTCCCATACATTATTTTTAAGGTTCTTATCAACTTTGCTCCATATTAGCACTGTGTTCTTGACTTTTGAACATGCCACAAGTCTAAGATAAGATTTGTATGCGTCTGCATTTGGTTTAAGAGAGTTTCCATCTCCATCCAATTCTATTGTTAACTTTCCTTCTCTTTTCTTAAATAATTTTTTAAATTGTACACCTCTTCTTTCCTTTTTCTTGCTTATGACATAGTCGTCATCTGCTGAAGACGTAATTATTTGCAAAAAAAATATGTTATTTTAATACAATTTAAATGCAATTAATTTGAATCAATTAACTCATAAATTTCATTTAAAAACAATTCATTTCATAATCATCAATACCCAATCCATTTAGTTTATTTGCATCAATTAGCTTATCAATTTCATTTAAAAATAATTCATTTGATAATCATCAGTATACACTCCATTCAATTTATCAAATCAATTAACTTATCAATTTTATTTTAAAACAATTTATTTGATAATCATTAGTACACACTCAATTCAATTTTTTTTTTGCATCAATTAACTTATCAGTATCATTTAAAAACAATTATTTGACCAAATCATCATTAGTTATAAACGTACCATAGCCAAACTTGAATCAATTATTTTGGATTTTCTATCCATAAGCCTTCGATATGATCAGCACGCATGTAATTTGTATCTAAGATATTATCACCAATTAACATAGGTAGCCCAATAGAAAAGGGAGAAGTCTCATCGAATTAATCATATTCTTCCTTGTCTACTACATTATCAATACCAATAATACGTCTTTTACCTTGAAGAACAATTGACCAATTGCTATCACTCGGGTCGACAATATAAAATACTTGTTTGACTTGTGAAATAAGTATGAAAGGATCATCTTGATAACTGAACCGACTAAAATCGACCAACGTGAAACCTTGCTCATCCACTCGAACACCCCATCGATTTTCAACCCATTTACACTTGAATAAAGGAATATTGAATTTCTTATAGTCTAGTTCCCAAATATTTTCAATAACACTATAATATGACATTGTACAATCGATTGGGTTGATGTCTTTAGCAAATTCTCTCGATAAAGCTATCAAAGTAATTCCAGTATTTTGTATTGCGCTCTTCTCATCTTAACGTTTGGTGTAAAATGTATATCCGTTGATATCATACCCTTTATAAGACCGTATGCACAACCCAGGGCTATATGCTAACCATTTTATAGTATCAGTTATTTCATTTGGTACTTCTGACAATTGACGCATCACACGATATTTAAACCATCCAATAAAGGCGTGATTGTGTTCATTTGTCAACCATATTTCACCTTTTGAATGATTCATTTGCCTTAATATGGCTATATGCTCTTTTAAGTATGGATGAACCTTAGTTAAGTGGTGTAATACAAGTAGATATGCTTTGTAAAGTATTTGTTCACTAGGCAATATGACTTTAAATCCAATTGTTCCTTCACCTCTGAGCCTTCCTTTATGTCGAGACTTAGGAATTCCAATTGGTTGAACGCTTGCTAAATAGTTATTATAAAATTCAATACCCTCTTCAACTGAGTGACCTT
>CATIWF010007755.1:0-10579 GCA_949630135.1 Balakata baccata | reverse complement strand
ATTCCCTTTGTGTCATATTGTCTATGTTTAAAGAATAAATTGATAGTTATGATAGAGAAAACGCCATGAACCCTAGACCTCCTAAACCCCATAACTGGCCTGCTTTTTCCACCCAACAGCCTCGTCGATCTCCACCATCTTTTGGAAAGGTCCTCTACCTAGAAAACTTTCCAATCACGTGGAATGTTGAATCGTTATGGCGACTCCTGTCTAAGCATTACAGAATAGTTGAAGTCTATATTCCAGAACACTTGAACAAGAGAGGAAAGTCCTTTAGCTTTATTTAGATATATAATATAAGCGACTGCCATGCTATCCTGCAGTTTATCAACACTGTCTTCATTGGCGAGTGCAAACTTACAGGTAAGGTCTCTTTTTGTAGCCAACCTTTCAAGTCTAACCCGTCCTCTAATCGATATTTCAAGAAAGGAAATTCTAAGAAGGTTATTACGCAGTGACTACCTGTTTCCGCATTTAATAAACAGGATCACGGGTCATATGTTGATGTTGTTTCTCAAAACTGGCAGACTATAGATGGACGATATTCTGGTAGTACCACTATTGAGGAGTGGATGAAATGTTTGGCTATCGGGACTTTTCAAGACACTAAACAAGTCTTTTCTATACATAAGTTAATGAGAGATTTAGGGATTTCCAATGTCATTGCCACTCCTATGGGAGGCTTTTTGGTCTTGTTAGAATTCGATAGCCATGAAAAATTATTGGTCTATTTGGATAACATTGAATCATATTTTGGTCGCTGGTTTTCACAGGTTCACGAGTTTGATAAAAGGATCTCTCTCTTCCGCCGTTTTGCTTGGCTGAGATGCCATGGTATACCTATTCATCTTTGGACTAATGATTTTTTTTTTGAGTGGTTCCTAACGTTTTTTGGGGATTTTATTACTATGGTTCTTGATACTGCGGTTGTCTTCAGTATGACACTGCAAGAATTTTGGTCAGTACTACTTCATTCCAGATACAAACATCCAAGACTATTGCCTATGATGATTTAAAGTTTGATATTATTGTCCAAGAGGACTACTGCAGGGTTTTTTCCAAGAGTTATTCTTGCTAAAATCAAACAAACAAATTTGAACCTATTTCTAGTGATGATTATTCATCGACATTTAGGAAGTCGTGTAGCTTCACCGGTAATCATAAATCCAATTCAAATTTCAAATTGGCCACTAATGAGGAATCACAGTCCAAGTTAAAGGGTATCCCAAATATTTCGGTTGAGAAAGTTGTGAACATGGTTTCCCAATCTACTCCTGATTTTTTGGCTACAAATCATGATTACAATATGGTTAATATCCCACCTGTATCTGATGTGCTAGGTGATGCTCATGGACCGGATGATCCACATGTAGCTAACACGTTGGTACTTGATGATCATTGTCAAGATTTGGTTGTACTTTCTCCAAATGGCCCCCTTCAATCCAAAATTGGAGTCTTTAGCCCAAAGGGACTTTTTAGAAGAAAAGCTTATAAATCTCTTAATGACTTCCAGCCCCCTAAGCCCAATGTTGCTACTAAAAAGTTTGTGGCCTGAAAGAAAATACAGCCTAAAATAGCCCCCACATCACAACTGATTTTCTCTTTTTTACGGAGCCCTACCGAGTTTGATATTGTGACGAATAATCAGCAGCTCCTTCTTCCTGGTTCCTGTTCAAAAGCTTCTGAAGCTTCTCAAACTCTTCACTTGGGTAGACAGCTATGCTTTAACTTTGACAAGGATGATGTCACTGTGGTCAATGCTATCTCTGATCTTATTGCTCAATAGGCAGCAAGGTGGGAATTGACCCATCAATAAGCACCTGTGCTCCATTCTCCACTTTTATCGACAGTTAGTGTTCTTCTGTCGAATTCTCGCGGCTTGGGTGGGAAGAAAAAAGCCAAGCATCTCAAGAAACTCCTATTTAGTTAAAAAAACAGATATGGTGCTTCTTGTAGAGATAAAATGTCGTAATGTCTTTTTTGTGCTCTTGAGGAATTTTTGGGGAAGCTTAGACATTGATTGGGTTTTCTTTAAGGCTATAAATCAATATGCTAGTGGTATAATTGCTTCTCGGGACAAATCGATTTTATCAAACCATCTCCAAAGCAATGACATTTTGGTGTGAAAATCAGATAAGACAAAAATGGTATTGAACCTTCTTTTTTTAATCCAACACTATTTTGGTGTTAAAAATGGTGTCTACTACAGTACCACGCCAAATTTAGTGTGGCGCTGTAGCTACACAAATTGTACTTCTTTTTAAAATATAAAAAAATAATATATAATTAGGAATAAAGATGAAATATTTTTTTTAGTGTAAAAAATGGTATGATGGATTGGAGATAAATTCATTGTAACTATATTATTTTAGTGTAAAAGTTACACAAAAATAGTGTTTTGGGTTGGAGATGCTCTCATGCTCTCAAACTAGTATTCATAAGCATTGGATAGCTCCTACAGGTACTTTTTTTACCGAAAATTTCTCTTACTATATCATTGTGGTTTACAGCCCTTGCTCTTCTCTTTCTCAATTGCAATTGGAACTTTGGCATAATTTGTAATTTTTTATCTCTAGTTGTTCTGTTCCCTTGCTGGTGATTGGGGATTTTAATCAAGTTTGTAAAGTTGAGGAGCCGCAGCCTTTATCTAATGCTTCTATTGGTATGTTTCACTTTAATAGATTTATTCAAAACTGTTACTTGATATTTCTCTTAGAGGTGCAGCTTTTACCCAGAGGAACTGTGTTGTTAAAAACTACATTGATAAAGCTCTTGTTAATCATCTGTGGTTATCTGCATTCCCTAATACCTCACTCATAGCTCTACCTAGAGGCCCTTCAGATCATAATCCTATTTGGTTGTGCAATAACTTTCTTTGTTTTGGTCCAAGATCGTTCCATACTCTGAATAGCTGGTGGGAATCTCCGGATTTTCCAATTTTATTGCATGACTTCTGGGTATCTCTTCCTGCTTATCTGCTGTTGCATTAAGAATTGAGAAAAATGAAGAACTTTCTGTCTATTTGGAATTGAGAGGTTACTCATCACTTAAGCCTTGTTGAAAAGAATATTCATTTGCTAGAAACCATAGTTGAGTTGAGATCTTTGACACATTCTGAGGCTGCTAGTTTGGAATCCTTGCATTCTGAGGAATTTAGAATAAGTCAGCAAGTTAAGTCTATTTAGAGATAAAAGTCTCGTGTATCTTGGTGATCGTAATACAAAGTTCTTCCATAGTCATGCCTTGGCTAGGTTACAAAGGAATTTCATTTCTTCTATTTCTGTTAATGGGGCTACTTATCAAGACTATGACTTTATAGCATATGCTTTTTATTACACTTTTTAGCTAGTTTTAATAAAGCAGCCCTTGTTTCAGCTAGTATTGATAACCTTGACTTGCTGTAAATTTCTCCTTCTCAGGCTCTTGATCTTGAAGCTCTCTTTATGATTAATGAGGTAAAAATGGCAGTGTGGTCTTATGGTTCCTCTAAAGCACCGGGACCTAATAGTGTAAATTTTTTCATCTATAAGAGATCTTGGAGCTTCATTCAGCAGGATATTTGGAATCATGTTAATAATTTTTATGTCTCTGGAAGGCTACTCTCTAAGATTAAGCGCTCTTTCATCATTCTTGTACCAAAACAGGCTAGGGCATGCAGAGTTGAGGATTTCAAACCTAATTCCTTAGTGCATGGTTTGTACAAAATTATCACAAAGCTACTTGCTAATTGCTTAAAAGTTGTGATGGATATTGTCATTAGCCCAAATCAGTCATCCTTTATATTTGGCAGGAAGATTCTTGACAGGTTCCTTGTGGCCAACAAGATTATTGACTCTAGCAAAAAATCTTGTACTCCGTGTTGTCTTCTCAAATAGATTTTGAAAAAGCTTTTGATACAGTCAAGCAGAGCTACCTTTTGCAAGTTATGATTGATATGGGATTTAGTGTTTGTTGGTGTAGTTAGATTTTGGAGTGTTTTCAAAATTCATAATCTTATATTTTTGTTAATGGTACTCCTACTAAGGAGTTTTGCATCTTTAATGGAGTTAAACAGACTGCCCTATCTCACCTTTTCTATTCATCATGGTTGTTGAACTGTTGACTAGGCTCATTGAAAAAATGCTTCGGCTTCATCTTATTTTTGGCTACCGCTTACCCAATGGTGGTCTGGTGATCACTCACACGCAATTTGCTGATGATGTGCTTATTTTTAATGGTGATTATGTGTATGAGTTTTATAATCTTGCTAGAATGCTGCGGTGCTTCTCTATAGCAATTGGTATCCGGATTAATTTTCATAAAAGCTATCTTGTTAATGTCAACACTAATGAATATTAATGCTATTGCTTCTTCTATTCATTGTGGGACTGACACTTTGCCATTCACGTATTTGGGTCTACCTTTTAACGCCTCATCAAGCTAGCTTTCCACTTGGGATCCTGTTATCTCCAAGATTTAAAAGAAACTAGCTTTCTAGAAGGGAAAAATTCTTTCTCATTTTGGCAGGTTAACTCTCATTAAGTCTTGTTTAGCATCTCTTCCCATTTATATTTGTTCTATCTTTCGTTTACCTGCCATTGTTGCAAACTATATCAATAAGCACATTAGTACTTTTTTTTTGGAGTGGGGGTATGGATGGTATATCTAAGTTGCATTGGGTAAATTGGAAACTTTTAATCAAGTCTAAGAAGTATGATGGTCTCGGTATTTATGATGTCTCCTTGCAAAACAAAGCTATGCTTTTTAAAAGGCTATGGAAGCTTCATGTGCAATGTGATGATCTTTGGGTTAAGGTAATCAAACACAAGTACAATACGGGTTTTGTTGAATTTGTTTTTTATAGGGATCACTTCTCAATCCTTTGGAAAGGCATTGTGCGTACCTTCACTAGCGAAGATGATGTTGCATCCTTCATTCAAAGGAATCTCTCTTACAAACCTAGAAATGGTAGCTCTATTCTTTTATGGGAAGAAACATGGATCCAAAATAGGCCTTTAGTTGAATCTTTCTCAGCCTTGTATGCTATAAGCTTTTATTGTTTTGCTTTTAGTTTGTGTTCTTCTATGTGATGGGTTTTGATCATGTATCACATACATATAACGCAACGGAAAATAAAAATTTTCAAAACCCGAATCAAAAGATTTGACATGTGCCAATTAAAACTAATTTAACCAAAGAAAATTCAGAATTTATACCTTTATAATTTCTTGATTTTTCTTCAACATCTCACCTTATTGGGTTGTAGCAAACCACAACAATCCAATCTTGGATTGTCTCTAACAATATCCACGCAAAGATAAGAGGATGAAACCACTAGGGAGATGGCTCGAACATACCTCAAAGTGCATGGTGTATGTTCATATGAGAAGAAAATTACACTCTTTAATTTTCTTGTTGTCTCCAAAAATTTTTCTTCTCCCACAAATTTTTCCTTATCTATTTTCTGTCTTTTGGGGTCTTTTAGATCCAAAAAAAAATCAGAAAAATAGACCCAAATTGATGAGAGGAGAAAGTGAGGAGGCATGAAGAGTAATGTGGCTTAAATGGCCATTTAATTGCCACATGCGGGCAGCTATGCGCCAGCGTGCATAGCAGCCTGCCTGGGCCTGCTGAGGCCAGCGGGCCCGCACGGGCCCATACAGGCCCGTCAACCCCCCCGAGTGATTTTATTTTCCGCTGCGTTATATGTATGTGATACATGATCAAAACCCTTCAGCTGCGTGCTAATGCTCGAAGCAACACGCCAATCCTAATTTAAGTGGCCATTGATGGCCATTACTATTCATAACTTCTCATTTTCTCCTCTCTTCAATTTGGATATATTTTTCTGATTTTCTTTTGGATCTAAAAGACCCAAAAAAACAGAAAATAGATAAAGAAAAATTTTTGGGAGAAGAAAATTTTTTTGGGAGAAGAAAATTTTTTTGAGATAACAAGAAAAATTAAAAAGTTTAATTTTTCTTCTCAAAGGAACATTCTCTTTGTTAGCACTTTAAGGTATGTTCAAGCCATCTCCCTAATGGTTTCATTCTCTCATCTTCGCGTGGATATTGTTAGAGACAATCCGAGATTGGATTGTTGTAGTTTGCTACAACCCAACAAGGTGAGAAGTTGAAAAAAAGCAGGAAATTAGAAAGGTATAATTTCTGAATTTTGTTTTGTTAAATTAGTTTTAATTAGCACAAGTAGAATTCTTTGATTCGAGTTTTTGAAAAATTTTAATTTCTACTGCGTAATATGTATGTGATACATGCTCAAAACCCATCACTAGCAAACCACAACAATCCAATATAAGATTGTCTCTTACAATATCCACACGAAGAACAAAGAATGAAACCACTAGATAGATGGCTTGATCACATCTCAAAGTGCTAGCAATGATGTGTGTTCCTTTGAAAGAAAAATTAACTCCTTAATTTTTCCAAAATTTTTCTTCTCCCAAAAATTTTTTCTTCTCTATTTTCTGTCTTTTGGGGTCTTTTAGATCCAAAAGAATATAAGTTTTATAGAGCAAAAATTTAGAGAGGAGAAATGAGAGTTATATGGCTTAATGGCCATTTAGGCCATTTAAATGGCCAATAAATAACCATTGTGAGCTGTTGTGCATAGCCTGCATAGGGTTGCCTAGCGGGCCCGTTAACCCCATAGCGATTTTTTTCCGCGATTTTGTCACGAACTGACTCAAAATAATTCTCTCATATTTTGAATCTCATCCAAAGCCACTTTACTCAATCTTCATATCTCCAAAGCGTGTGACCGTTAGATTCTCGATTATTCATAAGCCTGCTTGGCCCGCTAGGTCATCCAGCCCGCACGGGCCCGTTAACCCCCTGAACAATTTTTTTCCGCAATTTTATCGCGAACCGACTCGAAATAATTCTCTCATATTTTGGATCCCATCCAAAGCCACTTTACTCAATATTCACATCTCCAAAGCGTGTGACCCATTAGGTTTCCGATTATGCTGGCCACTAAAATTATCAAATAATTTAAGCAAGTCATGAGCAGCATCTAGCAACACATCATGACCTCCAATTGACCAGAAAGTTAGTGGTTTGACTATGCACTTTTCGATAGACAATTTCTATGCAATTTATCCTTTCACCATTATATACCCCACTCGGTTTAGAGTATGGACAATGTGTCAACTCCTGCTAGACTGACTACGTCACAACTAGCCCAAGTGATATTGGATCTTGTCCTTGAGACTCATTACTCTATTAGACATGTCACTGAAGACCATCTTCATGACATTTCAACTCTGGCCAGAGATTTGTAAGTAATGTCTCGACAAGTGGCCATGGGTATACACTCCCTCTATTTAGGGTAGTGAATCCTTTGTTGGCTACCCAATTACCTTTGAATACCTCAAGCTAGACCCAATCACCACCCTATGGGCAACCTCTATGAGGAAACAAGGAATAGAGTCAAAGTATAGAATTAGTATCGAAGATATCCTTGAGTACCTCAAGTCTAAGGATACTTGCACCATTGTTATGATGAGACTATCATTGACATTTGAATATCATATCCATATGATTGTCTCATAGAAGGTCATCCAATGTACTTGGCTACTCTTAGCAAGCATCCACCTGTTAACTCTAAACATCTCATGCATATAGATTATGGGATCTACTACTTGATCCAATCAAGGAATATAAAATGTACTAGTCTATCTAGATTAATAATGTCCCATCTAATTAATCATATGACTAGGGACAATTTAGATACTAACATAATTACACGTGATAAGAATCTCATTATCATGATCTCATCATGATTTCCTTCATGCCATGTTATGTATCAAGGACTTCATTAATCGATTTAAGATCACTATCAATTCATATAACAAATGAATACCTAATTAATGAAAATGCCTTTTATTAATTAAATAAATATGTACAATAAGTGCTAAAGGTGATTGCTTTTAGAACACTTCTCTAACAATCTCCCACTTACACTAAAGCCAATCGCCTTTATATTGAATTCCATAGGTGAGTACATGAGAATCATATTTTATTGGGGGAAGTGGCTTAGTTAGAGGATCAGCTATATTCTGTTCTGTAGGCACTTTCTCTATTTTTACATCATTCCAAGCAATGATTTCTCTAATCAAATGGTATCTTCTGAGTACGTGTTTAGACTTTTGATGAGACCGTGGCTCCTTTGCTTGTGCAATGGCTCCATTATTGTCACAATACAATTGTATTGGACCAACAATGCTAGAAACCACTCTAAGTTCCATGATGAATTTTTTAATCCAAACCGTTTCCTCTACAGCTTCGGAAGCTGTTGTGTACTCTGCTTCAGTTATGGAATCAGCAGTCGTTTCTTATTTGGAACTCTTCCAACTAACTGCTCCATCATTAAGTGCGAATATATATCCCGACTGGGATTTTGAGTCATCCTTGTCAGATTGGAAGCTAGCATCGGTATAACCGCTCACTACAAGGTCTCCATATCCATATACTAAGAACACATCCTTAGTCCTCTTCAAGTACTTAAGGATATTCTTAATAGCCACCCAATGACCCTCACTTAGGTCCGACTGGTATCTACTCGTGACACTCAGAGCATATGATATATTGGGTCTTGTACATATCATAGCATACATGATTGATGCTATAGTCGAAGCATATGGAATCATACTCATGTGTGTCCTCTCATCTTATGTCTTTGGATACATAGATTTCGAGAGAGTAATTCCATAGGTCATAGGAATATATCCTCTCTTGGACTGCTCCATGCTAAACCTCTTTAGCTTCTTGTCTATGTATCTAGATTTTTAGATCTATCTCTATAGATTCTTATCCCCAAAATGTAGGCTACTTCTCCATTGCCATCTTTGGATATGAAGCCCTCTGGCTGTGTCATGTACACATCTTTAGTTAGGTTTCCATTAAGGAAAGCTGTCTTCACATCCATTTGCCAAATCTCATAATCATAATGAGCAAAAATAGCTAGGAGTATCCTTATGGATTTAAGCATAGCTACAGGACTAAAAGTTTCATTATAGTCAATTCCTTGTCTTTGACGATACCTTTTAGCTACCAGTCTAGCTTTATAGGTAACTACATTACTATCCATATCGGTTTTCTTCATGAAAACCCATTTGCACCCTATGGGTTTTATCCCTTTGGGTGGGTCAACCAAAGTTCATACTTAGTTTTCATACATGGAATCCATCTTTGACTTCATGGCTTGAAGCCATTTGCCTGATTCTGAACTATTCAGAACTTCTCCATAGGTTATAGGCTCATCATCTTTTATGAGCAATACGTCATTATGTTCACTTATGAGGAATCCATATCTTTCTAGAACAGTGCATATCCTACTTGACCTACGAAGTTCTTATGCTTCAAAAAGTTTAACTACTATCTCATTTGTATGAGTAGTAAGCTCGAGTACAAGCAGTTGATCAATGTCTGCTTGAGCATCTTGAACTTTCTCAAGTTCAATTTTGATCCCACTATCCTTTCTAAGAAGAAACTCTTTCTCTAAAAAGATAGCATGCCTTGAAACAAACGTTTTTTGTTCCAAGGGGTGGTAGAATTGATATCCATATGATGCCTTAGGATATCCCAAAAACAGACATCAGTCAGATTTAGCTTCCAGCTTATCTGATATTGTCCACTTCACATAAGCAAGACAACCCCAAACTGCTTTTGTTATTCCACATCTCATATGGAGTAACATCAATTGACTTTGAAGGGACTCCATTCAAAATATAAATGGCAATCTTTAATGCATGACCCCAAAATGAGTTAAGTAGTTCTACAAAGCTCATCATTGACCTTACCATGTCCAACAAGGTTCGATTTCTCCTTTTAGCCACTCTATTGTGTTCTGGCGTGTAAGGTGGAGTCTACTGGGATAATATCCCATTATCCCTAAGATAGTTAAGAAACTCTTGGCTTAAGTATTCTCCACCCCAATTAGATCGAAGTGTTTTAATGCTTTTCTCAAGTTGTTTCTCTACTTCATTACTGAATTCTTTAAACTTTTCAAAAGCTTCAGATTTGTACCTCATAAGATACATATATCCAAATCGTGAGTAGTCATTGATAAAGGTAATGAAGTAGATGAAACCACCTCTGGCATGTGTAGACATTGGACCACATACATCTGAATGTATTAAGTCTAATAGTCCATTAGCATGTTCACCTTTTCCTTTAAAGGGCAATTTTGCCATCTTGCCCAATAAGCAAGATTCACATGTGTCATGTGATTCATAATCAAATGACCCTAGACTACCACTCTTATATAGTTTAGCCATGCGCCTCTCACTTATATGGCCAAGGCGACAATGCCATAAATAAGATGATTTCAACAAATCTTGTTTATGTCTCTTATTATCATTGATATTTAAAATTGGATTTGACATACCTAATATGTATATACCATTGCATAATGTACTAATAACATAAAGAATACCATTTAACATAATAGAACAACAGTTGTTACTAAAAGCCAAATGGAAACAATCTTTATTTAAACTAGAAACAAAAATTATGTTTTTAGTTAAAGTGGGTACATAAAAATAATTGTCCAAATTTAAAATAAGCCCACTAGGGAGGGT